>JAOSBN010136198.1:0-27453 GCA_027563595.1 Erythroxylum suave
CTTGAAAGAAGCGGTTAATCAGTTGAGTTCTGTAACTAACTCAAACTGACTCTTGCGTCTGCTTCTTTTTATCGTCTAATTCATTATTATATCTGCGTCTGCGTCTGCTTTGCGTCTGTGTCTGCGTCTGTTTTGCGTCTGCGTCTGCGTCTGCTTTGCGTCTGCGTCTGCGTCTGCTTTTGCTTTTGTTTTTGAGTCTGCTTCTGCGTCTGCTGGACTTTAGTCTTCTGACCTGAAGTCATCATGGTTCCCTACATGAGGAATTCAGTGTTTTAAGATTAGACTTAGTTATCTTTAATAGCATAACAAGTGTTGGCACTCGAATTTTTATTTATTTATTTATCATTTATTTATTTTATTTTATTATAGATAAACATGATTAGTTTTATTTTGGGGTCTTGCTATATTATTTTATCTTAGAGTTAATTAGCATGATAATGTGACTAAGATAATATGATATAGGTTAAGGGTATTAAAGTTTATGCTGGTAAGTTTGCATAATGGGTATTTTGGGAAGATCACTTAAGCTTAAAAACCTTAAAGCATTAAAGGAGGGGCAAAATGGACATTTTGTAATCATTAAGAGTATAAAAGGGAGAAAGAAGACTTTTGTTGCATTTCGAAGAGGGAGAAAATGAAATTGAAGATAGAAGGGAGAGAAAGTGTCGTTGGAGAGAAAGAAGAGGGCTAAGTTATGTTTCAATTTTTCTTAACCTTCAGGAGCGATTTTGAGAGTGATCAAGATGGAAAAAAAGAAGAGGAATGTTAAAGCTTCCACCACTGTTTGGGGAAGATTCAAGGTAAGTTGATGTTTAATCTTTTGGATTTTTGGAAGAGTTTTGGTTCAAAGAGTTTAGGAAATGCATGGTTATAAATATTCTAGGATCAATTTCATGCATAAGTTTCTTTGGGTTTTCCAATTGGAATGCATTTTGAATGGAATTTTCTCAATGTTAAAGCGAGGCAAAAGAGGCACGAGGAGCTAAAGGAGGGACATCCTTGACCAAGTTTTCAAGTAAGGAAATTAAGGTGGGTGACATTCTTATAGTTATGTCAATAAGCTATTAAAGTTTCTTCCAAATAAACGGAATTAAATGATTTCCAACTACCTTGAAAATGTGCATTTATTTTTCTTTAAAATGGTTTAAGAATGTGCCATATGTTTTTGTATATGAATTTTGTGAATGAATTTTGAGTGATATGGGATTGATTTCAAATTGCTTTATAATTGTTGTAGTGTGGCTTTTGGATGATTTTAGAAATGGTTATATATTTTTATGGGTTTTGGTTAATGAAGTGTGAAATGATGATGGAATTGCATATGAAATAGTTCATGCTAATGAAATACAAGTCTTTCAAAATGTTCCATTTATGCAATTGGTTTACAATTCATGAATTACATGTTATTTGGGTTTGGTGTAACCCATTCGAGAATGTCACATGCATGTTGACCAATCTAAACGCTTCTCCTACCTACTGACTAGTGGCACGGAGCTCCTTCATAGACTCCCTCAAGTTTATGACTACACAGGACCATTATGTTGAATTGTGTAGTTCATAATGTTCATGGACTTACCCAAACCATGGTGATATGCTTATGTGTTTACATGTGTTGACAAGTTTAATGAATGCTTGACTTATATGAGTTGTGAATTGGTTTGACAAGTTGAGAATTTACTATGATTATGAGAGTTTTCAATGATTTTGACTTGTTACTGGTTATAAGAATGTTACATACCAGCTTTAAACTCACCCCTTGCATTCCATCTTCAGGCGATGAATAGGATATCGAGTGATAGAGTCAAGAGTCAATGTATCACTCCAGCATGCATGTTTTGTTTTTGAAGTGAGATTATATAAAACAATGCTTTATTCATATTTTGAGTGATTCTAGTTCTTGCAAACTTTGTATTTTGGATTATGATGTAAGGAGGCTCGAAATGCCCACTAAAGCATTGTAAAACTCTTATTTTTTTTGATGTTAATGAATATATATAAATATATTATGTTTTGATCATGATTTCCAAAGTATTTATATTGTAGCTTATCCTCTTAGCTTTCCAACACTATAAAGTACATAAACTTTGGGTATCGGAATTAAGAGATATGAGCATTATAAGTGATGATGTTGCATAGGAGGAATGTACATGATAGCTATGGTGAATGATGAGAGTTTGTGTATGTGATGAGTCATTTGAGTTGAGTTTTGGGAGTTTAATGCACCCAGGTTGGAAATTGAATGTTTAAGGAGTGTTATTGCTTTAGAAGAAGTAAAAATGAGAAGGTTATGAGTGATTGTGATGTTAAAATGGATGTACGAAGCATTGGAGAGGCTTTGGAGGGGTGTGGGTAACCCCTGTGTTCATTAGACGGACTTTAGCTCTGTTAAATGGACCTTCTTAGGTCGGTGAGGACCCCCAGCATTGCCAATGTGATGTCCTTTAAACATACCTTCTCGAGTGAGAAATGGCTCCCAAGCCCATCTATATCCATTGGGCAGACATATATGTCCATTAAACGGACATACATGGGACAGCTACAGTAAATTACGATTTTGGAGTCATAATCTTGCTTTGTGGTCTTCATAAAAGTTGTAGATCTAGAACTCCTCTCTGAAATAGTCAAGAATGGCCTCATTCCAAGATTTTTAGAGAAAGTTATGCCAATTCTCCCAGGATAGGTACAATATGATTGAGGATATAAACATGTTTGAATCTTTTGGCCATAACTATATAGTTCGACCACCAAATGAAGTGATTCTTAAAGCAATGGTTTCCTGACACATTCTTCTATCCCTCCAAAAAAATTTACAGCTTTTGGCTCTGATATGAAAAATATTTATGGAATGATCGTGAGGGGGCAGTTTAGAGAGGAAAACTAGGTTATGAACATACTTTGGCTTTTTGAGCATAACTTCTTCCATAGAGTTCCAATTGAAATATTTCTTACTTCAAATTAAACTAGAGAATTGGAGCTACAATTTTTTTGAAGAAGTCAATTATGATTTTGGTGATTTACTGGTGTGGGTACACCAATCTCGTGGGAGATGGCTAATACGGGTTCATGGAAATAACCCTCAAGGTAATATGCAGGCTCACGTCGTATGATGACTCTGAACGTTGGGCTCTTGAAACAGGGTCCAATAACAAGTAGTCTTATATTGGACATTAAATGAATCATGCATAGGGATGTGAATGACATAAGTGTTATTTGTACCTGTCTTAAATGAGAGAGATATCATTTGGGCCTCTCGACAAGTTTGACTGAAGAAATGCATGGCTGTGCTCAGATGAGTTGATGAGGGGTCATCAATGTCATTTGTTATAGTCAGTCAACTTCAGAATAAAGAAACTATGATTAATCAAAGGTTGATATGTACCATGCCTTATGATTAATCTTGGTATCATGTTACAAAGGTTCTGAGTTTGTAACCATAGTTGCAGGTTAAATAGGATTACCGATCCTTATTTGATCTGGGTAGTCATAATGTCTAACTAGAGGCTACTTATGACTTATAGGCCTTGAAGTGTTATCAAGCCCATTGCCAATATCAAATAAGCCTATAGGGTCACACACAGAGAGTGATGTGATTTGGGCTTATTCTCTTGGGCCTAATTTATTAGGCACTGAATAAATATATGTGGATATATTTATTGGGTTAGTATTATATGAGATATAACATGGACCGAAACTTAATAGGCTTTCATAATCCTAATGGGCTTAGGATTAGGGTTTCTCTATAAATAGAGGGATGAAGTCTTATTAGAAGACGCATGAAAACCCTAGCCACTCGTCACTTTTCCTAAGAGAAAAACCAGTAACGCCTTCTAAAGTGTGTTAGAACGTGCAAACACACATTAGCCACATGAGTTAATATCTGTAGAGGATATTCACAAGCTGCAGCATCAAGATATTGGGAAAGAAACGTAATCCCCATGCTACAAGAGGTAATTCCACATACGTCTTGTTACGAATTTTTGATTTACCAAGGCATGAGAAAAGAATTTTATGATCCATTCCGCTGGGTAATATGATTTATATTCCATAGGCGATCCAATATGCATGCTTTAGCACTTTTACAATATCTAGTGATTTCCAATTATGCACGTTCCTGTACATGACCGTGTATAAAGCAAAAAAACTAGATTTTCATAAAACATTTCAGAGGCAAATCAGAGTGGAGGAAGTTATTGGCACTATTCTTATACATTCAAAAGTGATTCCATAGGTGATTTAGGGCTTAAGGAGTGAAAGACGCGAAGTTTTTATTAAGAGATCCATCAAAAATCAACATCAAACTTCTACATTTCCATATTACATAATAGAGAATAAATAAGGAGATTTAAAATTTATGATTGTGATGTTTTATATTCTGTTTTTGATATATATGGATATGATTTTATGTTCGTCGATGTATAATTAATTTTTGTATTAGTATCTAGGTCAGATAAGCCCTAGTTGAGTACCTTGACATGTTTTGATTCTTTTGTGAATGTAATTATGTTTACTGGTTATTAAGATCAAATTATCCATTTCATTTATTTTCTATTAATCTGATTCTTAGACTTTAATATGATTTTAGACATAAAGATTGAGAAATCTTAGGTTTGAATAGATCTATGGTAATTGGAAAGAGTTGATTTCAACCCTGGAGATAGGATGACATAAATCTTTCAAATTAGGGTCAAACCTAATAGAGGGATTCATAAAATAGTAATAATAATCTTATAATATTTAACCTAAGTAATTCAGTTAGAAACCTTGGGTTTAGTTATTAGCAGGCTCAAAGTCAGCTACTAGCATAGCATAGGGTTCTCTATAGTCCAATAAATCATCAAAACAATTGCAAGATATTTGTAATGGGTTTAGAGGGATTCAAAACAAAGATACTAATTACTCGATATCGATAATTCCTAGTGCTTCTTGAATTCTTTGTTCAATGTCTTCATGTATTTTCTTTTACTTGCTTAGTTTTATTTTCTTTTACTAAAAATCTAAAATCATTCATTAGGTTAGATAATAATAGAAGGGAATATAATAGTATTCATAGTCTTCGTGGGGTTGGCTCGTACTTATCAATATTAGTTACAACTACGTCATACACGTGTGGTTTACTACATAATTGAAAAACTCACAAATTAGGTCAACAAAGCTTTTGGCATCATTGTTAGGGACGGTGATATTAGGAACACTTTAGTTTTGTCAATCTAGCCATTACTTTTGCTTGCCTGTCTTATTTTATTTATTTGTTTTTACCCTACGTGATTTAGTTTTTCTTGCTTTAATTGCTTGTTTTATTTTATATTATTTAATTTATTTTAGTTAGATACGATATTTCTTTAGTTTAGGTTACGCTTCAAGTCAGTTTATGACTCTGAGTAACATTAAGAACTTATTTGACATAGATATTGAGAAAGAAAGAACTGTGAATAGAAATTGTTGTAGAACAAACCTTAGGGATTTTGAACTAGATCATCGAATAAAAGATTTGGATGGTCACACGAACATCAAAGAATCATATAATATGGAAAACCAGACATAAATAATGTTCAACTATGTTAGGCCATACTTAAATGGTATAGAATCTAGAATCATGAGACTAACTGTACAAACAAACAATTTTGTGATCAAGCCAAGCATCATTCAAATGATACAATAATTAGTCTAGTTTGGTGGACTCCAAAACAAGGTCCCTAATCTATACATCTCTAACTTCTTACTAATTTGTGATAATTTCAAAATAAATCGAGCAAATAATGATGCCATCAAACTGTGCATATTTCCTTTCTCATTAAGTGGAAAAGCAAATCAATGGCTTAATTCTATGCCACGTTTGTTACTGACCACATAGGATCAATTGGAGGAACAAATTTTATTGAAATATTTTCCTCCTGCGAAGATTGCAACATTAAGGAGTGACATCTCTTCGTACTTCCAAATTGAAGGGGAATTATTATACGATATATGGAAGAGGTTTAAGGAGATGCTTCAATGATACCTATGTCATGGAATTACCTCTGTGGATGGAAATCCAAACAATGTATAAGGGGATAAGTGATAGTTGTAGTTTACATTATGTTTTGGTAGGTGCTTTAGTTTAATTTATAGGTGCTAATTTGATGATTATTGCATGTTTAGGCTTAGAATTATGTTAATATGATTGTGTGTTTATGTTTTCAAGTATTTTATGGTTTAAGGCATGATGTTGGTCCTTACTATTGTGTTCTTAAGGTATTTTGATGTGTTTATTATTATATAAATCTAGATAAATGAAGATTAAAGGAAGCTAGAGCAAGCTTGGACTAAAAAATAAGGTCACAATCATGACATAAGTGTCATGATCATGACAAAAGAGCCTTCCCCATTGTCATGATCATGACAAAAATGTTGTTGTCATGACAGAAGAGTTCTATACTAGATCAACACAATCGTGATAAAAGATCATTCTATTGTGCCATAGTTGTGACAAGCATTGGCCAAACATAGGGATCTACTTATGTTTTGATGTTTAGAGGGTATTTTTGGACAAATTGGCATAGGTAAGCAAAATCATATACAAAAGAAAAAAACACAGAATCTCTCCCCACACATGAACAACACATTTTCCTCAATATGAGAAGGAAACACACACAAGCACATAAAACAAAAGAAGGGATAAGAATTGAAGTAAACAAGAAACAAATAAAATTAGAGATGAAATTTTAAAAATAAATAAACATATACAACCTAAAATTGAAGGCTAATTTAGGGAAGAGAATTAAAAACAACTGGGTTAGAAATAAATCATATGGAGACGGAGGTAGTGATGGTAAAACTATCAGGCCAAATCCACTTGACATCAAGAGTGTTTCCCTATCTTATAAGTGATTCAAGAGACCAAAAGAATTAGCAATCCAAATCATTCCACATCATTCAAAACTTATTTAAGAATTCAAAACATTTAAGAATTTAAAACAAACCTAACTACACAACAATTTAAATCTAACTACTAAACGTGCGAATTTATTAATATTAGCTTGACCTTCATCCTTTAAAAATCAGTCAGGGTTAGTTAAGAGTGGCTTGCTTCCACCCTTCTTGTTCAACATCAGTTTTGTAACCTGTGAGTAAGCTACAAATTGCAAAATTATTAGAAAGACAATATTAATAAAGTTGAGAAAATTAATTAAGCTTAGTAATGTCCTTTTTATTAACAAACTGTCAATAAAATAGGGAATAATGAATCTCTCTAAATCTTCCATTGTTCAAATAGTTTGTCGTGTACGATGGTGAATTGCTCTCTTTCTTCCTTAAACACCTTCGTCTCCTTAGCTTCTTCTGCTTCAAGAATAGAGACTTTTATAGTTTCATTAAACTCGATGGTTGTTTTCATTTGTTCTTTATCTTCTTGCTCTTTAGAAGATTCCAACACATCAATTATCTTGAATGAGCTACCAACCTTTAGATTATCAAATGCATCGTTCATGTTGAATGTCTCTCCATCATCATCAATCAAAAGGATAGGATTAGCATGGACATCTGTCCAAGATTTTTCGATTTTCACATGTGTTATATCCAGGACTGGTGGATAATAGGGAGGGATTGACATTTTTTTCTCAAACACTTTCATTGTCTCTTGGTCACCTATGAGTTGGGGTTCGACATAGTCTTTCTCTAGTTCTTCTAGCTCCATCTCATTCTTAAGTGTGATAGCCTTATAGTGCTCTCGTTGATGTGATTCCATATTTCTCAAAGAGTTTTCCAGACTTCTCTTACAAAATTCACGAGAAAGTCGTCTTACTTGAATGTCCAGGTTATGAATAGAAGCAGCATGATTTTTTGATACTTGATCAATTTGCTCTTCTAATCTCTTCTGCCCTTCTTCCATGTATGTGAGCTTATTAAGGATATTGTCCAATTTAGACTCCCATGCATAGGATTCATCTTGTTGAAATTCAAACAGGTCTTATTGTCCGAAATGAATCCTTACATTATTATACCAATAGTAATTGGGGTGGTTCTGCCACCCCGGAGTGTACATGTTCCAATATAGATCATTACTTTCCTAGCCATATTGTACCTTATTGAAATTCGCAATAGTTTCTCTCTCCCTATAATAGCTATCTTCCATCATTGTTCTTCCCATTTCTTCTTGACATTTAGCTCTTCAGATGTCTCATTTCTCATTCTAAGATTTCACAATGTGTTTCTACTTTATGCTACAAACTCTTTCTCTAAATAAATTTTTTTATTAAAAACAAAATGATAACGAAAAGCCTTAGACTAAAGAACTAAATCTCACCTCCCCAGCAACAGTGCCAAAAACTTGTTCGCTCAAAGTTACACGCGCTAAGTTTTACTATTTATAACCTTTGTAATTACCGCAAACATAAGGGTTGTTTGCGTAGTAACTAAGGTGTCGATCCCACGAGGAAGGGAAACTAGTCCTAAAATCTAAGGTCACCCTAAACAACTATAATTCTAAGCAAATAACTAGCGCAAAAATTAAATCAATTACTAATCAAATATAAGAATTTAAAGAGCCTAAAGTCACAAAATAACAAAGTCAAATAGCAATTTGAAAATTAACCTAGAAATAACCAAGTGAGAGAAAGGGAGATTTAATTCGAAACTAAAGAAAATATAACTAATTATCTAATTTTTGACTTAACGAGTCTAGACGGTCCTAGGGTGAATGACGCTCTCTCAAGTTATAATTCTGAACCTTAACTTATACTCCTCAATTCAAATTATGGGAATTACGATCGCTTGATCTGTAATTGGTTCTAATCCTAAATTAATTCTAAAATTGTCTATTAACCTACTGGGAATCTATGCCTGATGTCTCGTTACATGTCTCTACCGATTTGATTCAACTCTCTACCTATTAATTCACCTAACTCTTGTTAGACCAAATCAATGATTTTTTAAGCCAGCTCACCCTCTTAGTTTACCAAGTTATGAAGAACCGAAATTTAAGCACAAATAAATCAAAAGAAATACAATCAAATAAACTTTATTAATCTCAAAAAGTAAAAACTCGAAGGTGAGTATAAACAGCAAACCAACACTCAACAATAATATTTCCAATAAATTTCTAAATTTCAAACATCAATGAAATTGAAACACAAATAAGAAATGCTATCGGAACGAATCTTAGAGGTAGCGACTGCGAGAAACCACCTATTTTGGGAATTACTTTGTGTCAAACTTACCTCTACATCTCTCTTCCTTCGTCTCCTCCTTCAATCTCGATCTCTAGCTAGGTTTCTCTCAGATTTTTTCAAAATAACACTCTTTTTCATGACTCTCCAAAGACTGTTGGTGGCTGTCACATCATGTTCTATTTATTTTATGGAAGCCTTAGGTCAAAGTCGGGTTGAAATTGTCTGAAAAATCACTCAAAAGCCTAATTTCTATATCAGTCTGATGCAGGGCATAGTCATAGCCCTATATGTCATGATTGTGGCTTGAGTTTTAACCTTTCTATCATGATCGTGGCTCAATGTGCACGATCGTGGCCTAACTGGATGCTCTTTGTCATAATCGTGGCCTAACATGTGTGATCATGGCTTGGCTGCTGTTGGCTCTTCCATCTCTGTCACCATCGTGGCCTATGTGCACAGTCGTGACCTATGTCCTTTGGCCTGAAACTCTTTAAATCTTTAATGTTCTTCCCCATTTACCCTGCGACATTAACACACACATCAAGGTACCTCAAAAATACAACAATTAAGCTGAAAGAATCAAACTAACCCATAAAAACACTTAAACACACAATCTAACCTAATTAACACATAAACACACACTCAACACTCAAAATTACACTAATTACATAATAATTACACCCTAAAACGTCATCCAAAATGCAACTATCAGATATTGAGTAAGAGATTCGAATAGTAATTACAACTATTTTTGTTATAGGTCCTCTGCTATAAGAGATCAAGTTGGAGAGTCAGCTAACACAGAGTTTGTAGGAGCGAATAGGGAGTCTTCTATACTTGAGTTTGCTTAAATGCCTCTGAGAATTCTAGAGAGGTTTGAAAGAAGATATAATAAGTTGAGAAAGCAAGGGGCTATGGGTTTCTACGAAAGTGCAAACCCTGCTAAGGCAAAAAGATGGTTAGAGAGAATTAAAAGAGTGTTCGATTTGATGGACCATGAGGTAAATGAGAGATTTGATTATACGGTCTCACTTTTACAAAGTCCAGCATACCAGTGGTGGAAGACTGTTCCAGGCAGTACCACCAAACCTTGTGATTTGACTTTAGAAGATTTTCTGAGGGTGTTTTCAGAGAATTTTATGCCTAAGATTTATCTGGATAGAAAGATGAAATAATTTCTAGATCTGAAGTAAGGTGACCTCACAATGGCAGAGTATGAGATAAGATTCATTGAGTTAATGGGGTATGTAACTACATTGTTCCCAACTGAGGAAGAGAAATGTAGACAATTTGAAGACTGGTTGAACATAGAAATCAGAACGGGGCTTGTCATTTCTAATTTGGGTAGTTTTACAAAACTACAAGATGCATTGATCAGAGCTGAGCTATTGCTAAAAGATAGTTAGAGAGAGTATAGATAGGAATCTAGAGGGAAGAGGCAGGTTCAATATCAGGCTTATTTTAGCAAAAGCTTCAGTAAATGTAAGAATAGATCCTATCAATTCAAGACTAGATCGAGACAATCTGGGTTTCTACGAAGAGGTAGATTTGTTCATATTGGTAAAGGTAGAGAGCCAGTGTCAAGAGGGGAGTCATAATAGATGCTTGAATATGAACATTGTGGTAAGAAACACGGTGATGAGTGTTGGAGGTTATCAAGAGCTTGTTTCCGTTATGGCTTTGTAGAGCATCAGATTAGAGATTATCATAAGACTTTAGGACTATAGTCCAGAATGAGAGGAGGAATAGTGACAGAGATAACTGTACAATAGGGTAGAGCTGTTGGATCTGTTTAGAGAGGCAGAGGTAGAGGCAGAACTTAGTCAGCAGGGCCTAGTGTTAGGACTGAGGTATGGAATAATCAGCCACAATCTCAAGCCATGGTTTATGCTATTATCAGACAGGAGAAGCAAAAATCCCTAGATGTGATAGTAGGTGTGTTGAATGCTTTTAATTTTGAAGCATTAGCATTGGTATCTTGATTGCATTATGAGAGAGAGATATTGAAATGTGGATTAGAGCTGAGTACTCTAATGGGTAGCATGACAGTGATTGGTGAGGTAAGTAAAAGGTGCATAGTTCAGATTGATAAGGCATATTTAGAAGTTGATTTGATTGTATTTTAGTCGAAAGAGATAGACCTCATTTTAGGCATAGACTGGCTCACTATTCATAGGGAGGTGATGAGTTGTTATACTAAGGAGTTAGCTCTTGAATCCCTTAATCAGCCAAGAGTGATGTTTCGAGGAGTTAGTCAGGCAGTGTCAGCTCAATGAATTTCATTCATGAGTTCTTTGGGATTGATCCGAGGTGGATGTGAGGCTTATCTGGCCTACGTAATTGATACTAGGACTAGACAGAGCATTTAGGATGTTCCCATTGTTAGGGAATTCTTGGATGTGTTTCCTGCTAAACTATTAATAGGTGTGCAACAATACATGTTTTTGTAGGTAATTGACATGTGTTTTCTAGCATAATTGTTGTTTATTATCCTAGTTTAGGATTCATTTTGTATGTTTTCATTAAGTTTGATTTCCATTGTTTTTCTTATGTGTTTGATAAGAATTGAGGGAAAGGATTGACTATTTTTATGTAGGAAAAAAGAGGTAGCAACTTGGAGGTTGAACAAAAAATCATAGAGGAGAAGAAAAGAAGAGTGAATTTGTGACCAGTTCCCACACTCATGGGAATCATGCAAATTCACATGGATGTGGGAATCATAATTCAAGATTTAATCTGGGGCTTCAATAAACCTAAGGTTTGTAGACTATTTAAGCATCAATTAAGCCTTTATCTCAACGGGAGACAAAAATCACCTATAGTAACACCATTCTTGAATGAAGAAAAAATGTTTGGAGCCTTGAGGAAGGATTGAAGACAAGGATCATCATTATGATTGAGCAAAATAGTACATCAACACCAAAGTTCCAGATTTTGGCAAAGAAGAAAAGGAGTCTTATATTCAATTTTCTGTCACTTTGCTCTCTTCTATTCTTTGTAAAATAGTTCGTTTAATGTTGATGACGTTATGAAGACCATCTTAGGCTGATTTAGTTTTAGGAATTGTTTTTGGACCTATTGTGTTGAGCTTCTATTTTATTGAATTGAATGAAGAGTCTTTAACGATTGTTATTTTTAATTGTTATCTTGAAACAAATCGAGAGAGTGAGTAAGATGAAATTCATGTATAACTGTAAAACTACAGTTGGCAACCTATAGACTAGTAATCATCATGTTAATTTAAAAGTTAAAAGAGAGATCTCAGATAGTCAATTGATCACCCATAGAATAGTTTAATAACTAGTTGAATCGAAGGAGTCAATGGGTAGGTTGAGGGATCGCCCAATTGATTCCTAGTAATTCAATTAAGAACATTTAGTGACACCTTAAGAGAGGATAATTAGGACATTTAGAAATCTAGGGTGAGACACAATTCAATGGATAAAATAGCAGGGAGACAAAATAGGGAAAAAATGTAATCTCTAGTCTTAAGATTCTTGTATTCCGATTTTCTACATTTTGGTATTGTCCATTGTTTGCATTAGACTTTTAATTTTAATTTAATTTTCCAGATTTTTACATTTAATAATTTCATTCATTAAACAAAGTTATGCCTAAATCAAGCAACATCTAGGCATCGATCCCTGTGGGATCGATAGTTGCTATTTTTAACTACAAGTCATGACCAGTTCACTTGCGATTTTTGAGCATAAAACAAGTAGATAGGTTTTACCATCAACAAGTTTTATGTACCATTACTGGGGATTGATTGTTTAGTATCAGATTTAATTTAGATTACTTTGATTTAAATGTTTTTTAATAATTTCCCTTGTGTATTTGTAGGTGCATGAGCACAAGGAACATATGAAGATTGACAAAATTTGGTAACATATCATCTGAGAACAAGGAATGAGACATTTAAAGAGATAGATGCCAAGAAGAAATAGAAAGAACAATGATGGAAGACAATTATTATAAGGAGCGAGGAACTTTTTCAAATTACAATGAGGTGCAGTATGGTTGGGGAAGTACCTACTTTTGTTGGAACATATACACTGCGGGATGGCAGAACCACCCAGATTTTCATTGATCCAACAACGCAAACACTCACATAGGACATTAAGACCTATTTAAATTTTAACAAGATCAAATTGGAGTGATGTAGCGTAAGTTGGACAAGTTTATATAGATGTTTAATTCTAAACTAACAGCTCGAGAAGAGAATCATAAGAGGATGTTTGCTAGCCAGGAGGAAAGTCAGAAGAGGATGGAGGCAAAGTTTGATCAAGCTATGAAGAATCATGCCTCATCCATCCATAATCTAGAGATTCAAGTAAGACAACTTTCCTGTGAATTTTGTAAAAGAAGTGCGGAAAAATCTCGGAGAACTGTGGAATTACATCAATGAGAGCAATATGAGGCTATCACACTTAAGAATGATGAAGAGCTAGAAGAACTAGTGAAACACCATACTAAACTTACATTATTGGAGAAAAAAGAAAAAAAAAGAGATTGAAGAAAAGGATGCAACCCTCCGTATTATTCACTAGTTCTTGATATATCAAAGGTAAACATCGAAAAATCTTGGGTAGATGTTCTTGAAAGGAATTCTATCTTTTGGATTGATGGTGATCAAGAAACATTCAACATGAATTATAAATTTAAGAATCTAAAGGATGGTAGCTCATTCAGGATAATTGATGTGCTCGAATCTTCTGAAGAACAAAACGACAAAGAACATGTGGCAATAGACATCGAGTTTGAAGAAGTTATGAAATTCTCTGTTCGTGAAGTGGAAAAAAGGGAGGAGATGAAGGCGATTAAGGAAGAAAAAGAGCAACTCACCTTTGATGTTTGTGTGTAGTTTTTTGAGTTTCGACTTGTTTTCTTTTCAAATTTGAAGTTGATGATATTATCTTGACATGCTTGTAGGTTTTGGAATCGTGGACAATACATATAAGCTTGGAAGAAGGTTTGAAATTGTGAGGATCACTAATTCCCACATTCGTGGGAATTATAGTGATTCCTATAGGCATGGGAAATCTCTCTAGAAAGTTTCTGGAGAGAAAACCCACGTTTATGGGAATTGTGGTGATTTCACAGGCGTAGGAAAACTCTTCAGAAAGTTTCTGGAGAGTAATCCCATGATCGTGGGAATTATGGAAATTCCCTTGAGCGTGGGATTCCCTACTCTTTTTCTCTTAACCATTCATACAAATTTCACTTCCTCTCTCTTTAACCCGCAAATTTCTCTCCTCTAAGTCTTTAAAACTCTTCATTTTGCTATAGTTTCTAGGTACTTTCGTTATCTCTTCTCATTAATCTTACATTACTTCATTTTTTATGCATTAATCATTCCAATCAATAAGGATTTAGGTAAGATGTTGCTCTCTCTCTAAAAGTTAAATTTCACACACTCTCTCTCTTTTTTGTAGATTTTCTTCTTACAATGGCACCACCAAAGAGGATGATGGCTAGAAAACCTATCGATGAACTTCGCCTTCAAGTTTCTAACTATGGTAAAATACACTTAGCTGTAACTTATCGGGCTCCATTTCTGATTTACTCGAGTGAAGAATGTGCATGTTTCTATGACTTTTGGTATAAAGAAATAGTCATTCCTAGGTGTTTTTATTTTGAAGTGTTAGAAAATATAGGAGTGAGATGACAACTTGAGCAACTAGCTACAAACATAGTGTGGAATAGATTTGTTCATTGCAATGTACCTATTTATGTCACCATAACTTTAGAGTTTTTCACAACAGTTTAGTACAACCTTAAAATGAATGTGTTTTGGTTTAGGTTAGCTGGAAATGTTTTGAAACTTGATTGTCTATCATACGTGGAATATTCAATTTGTCGAATACAAAAATTCGAGATGGTCATGTGGATTTTAATGTCAATGTTGATTGGAACACTTTCTCGGGTGAAGAACATTTTGATTCACATAATGCACCTAATTTTATAATCCAGAATGTTGAGCATCTACTTTTACAAAAATTTATGTGGCTAACTTTGTTTAATAAAACATAAAGCAACGAATGCTTGACTAAATAACTTTTCTTTTTACGATTTATGGATCAAAAAATTGAAATCAACACACCTTATAGGATTTTTTGATCACTAACAAGTATGGCCAATAAAAGGAGTTCGTCTTTTAGGATGTCTCATATTGCTTCTACTTTTGGTGTATTTTATAATGTTAATTTGGAGAATTTGCATCCTACTCCCTACCATATCCTTGACATAGTCTATTTGAGACGTTTAGAGATTGTGGAGGTCTAATCTATGGAACTCTACGTATCTTAGCACACTGTAGTGAGGAGCAGGAGGGGTGCCAGTACAATTGCAAACTAGCACTCCACGTCCAGCGCAGCTCCAGAGCCAAAGGAGGAAGCAGTAGAGGAGCAATTGAGGGAACCAGTGGCGATTAACCGATATCAACCGATTCTTAATCAAATAGCCACAAACCATCAACATATGACATCCTAACTTGAAGGACTCAGCAATCAAATGCGGCAGGTTCATAAGGAGCAACATAGCTTGAAGAGAAAGTTCCTCAACTTCTGTCGAAGAAACAATTTTGAAGCTCCTACACCATCATCGTCACCACCATCATTTGAATAAGCTTTTCTTACCGTTTAACTTCTAAATTTTGTCGTTTCTTTTGTGTGATTGCATTTCATTTCATGTCTATTTGGTTTCAAATCATTTATGTGTGTCTTGTCTTTTGTTTAATTTTAGTTTCTTTAATTTTGGTTTGAATTATATTTCTTTTCTTTAGTCTGATATCATTTGTTTGTTTCAGTTTCTTTTGTTGGGCTTGTTATCATTATTTGATTGGGTTGATGGTATTTTTCCTTATTTGATTATTGATTTGTCACATTAAGGACAATGTGAACTTTAAGATTGATGAGGTGTCATTGACGTCTTTAATTACATTGTATGCATCGTGTGGAGTAGGATGCATGTTTAGCCATATTATATATGCTTTGTATCGACAATGGTGTTTTGTGTTAGCAATGGAACCACACTTGAGTCAATCTGATAAATATTGCCAAGAATTTTGTCATGCGAGTTGGAATTAGATTAAACGCATGCTTTAACTCGAATTAGGTTACTTGAGTAGAAAGTTAACCATATAGAGTGATGAAAAGAAGTTGCTTACATAAACTTGGTTACAAATTGGCATTTAAACAATAAGTTAGTGTAGAGATACATAATGAGTTTTCATTAGAAATCGATTCCAAGTTGAACAAAGGATCGAATATAAATTGATCAAATCATTCACTCCACAGTCTGACAACACGAGGATTTTCAGTCCTCTGCTCTACTAGCTGAGCTATCCCGACCATTTCCAATGTATCATCTTCCTTATTTGAATAATTTACATTTTAATAATTTACTAAAGGTCTTGGGTCTATGTTAATTAAAAAAATCAGAAAGTATTCTAAAATCCTATCCAGGACTTGGAATTTTTTTAAATAGGACTTCGTAAGTTTTAGTCCGAGTAATAATTTGGATTAGTAATTATTACAATTGAAGCGAAGAAGCCACATGGAAAACAAAAGAGAACATGAAAAGACACTACCCCTATCTATTTAATCATTCCGGTAAGAATTTCGAGTATGAAATTTTTTAAGGGAGAAGAATTGTAATATCTTATTTTTTGGCATATGTTTAGGGTTCAACCCTAGATTAAGCATTGCGTATACATGCTTAGGGTTCAACCATAGATTAAACATTGCATATACAAAATTTTGTGGTAGAGCTTTGCTTCGTGATTTTTTATATCAAATTGAGCCTAATAGGCCAATATCTGTATCTGAAAGGCACTCAATCATAACAAATAATAACAATTCTAGAGTCTCATATGCATCTCCATTTGTACTTTTATGATTATGACTTATATGATTATGAATCCAATTCTAATACTATGATGATAAAGTCTTATGCCATTGTTGATAATGTGGTTGATTGGGTTATACATGTTTTGAAAGAATGTATATGAAATGAATGTCATACATGATGCCCTATAAAGATGGAAAATGTTATGAAATTGGTTGGATATGTGATATTTATGTACTTGTTTTAAGTCGGATCACCAATGATGGTTCACTCATTGAATTTGTAAAACTCATCAAAAATTTCAACGTGACTTTTTAGGTACGAGACATGAGACCTAGTTTTCTAAAATTCTGTAAAGGAACATTTTAGGTTAAGATATGGCTCAAAGATCTGTCAGCTAGCATCTGAGGAGTTATGGTTGTTTTTATTTAGTTTGCTTATGTCATCTAGAACTTGTGTGTAAAGAGTTGTAAACTTTCATGCATTTTGGTAATGTATATTTTTGTTTAAAAGGAAGTATTGTTACAATGTATATTTTATTAATGAATGAAATAAGGATTTAAGTTTTTAAGCATTGTGTTATTTTATTTGATGCTGTATAAGTGTATAAGATTGCTCTAACTTCCCATTGTCATAGAATATATACTTGAATGTCCTTTAGATGCTCGAGTATATACTTAATAGTAGTGGGATGTTACAAATTTAATTGCTGAGTGTAAACACATGGATAAAGATGAAAGGCTATTCTTGGAAAAATATTTTCTAACATCAAAGACAGTGAGTATTTGGAAGGAAATTTGTGAAATAAAGCAACATAATAGAGAGTCCTATTACGATTATTGGCAGCATTTTAGAAGTTATACGTCATTTGTCCCCATCCTAACCTAAACAAACAATTCTTTATCCAATATTTTTGTAAAAGATTATTGCCTATGGAGAGGAGTTTGGTTGACATAGCGAGTGGTGGAGCATTGTGTGAAAAAACCCCTATGGAGGCTTGTATTTTGATTAACAGAATGACCACTAACATTCAACAGTTTAGCACTCACAACGATGTTCATCATGTGAACAAGGAAAACATTTCATCCATCGAATAACGTTTAGATGAGCTAACATCTTTTGCTAGAAAAATTGCAGTTGGACAAGAATGGACAAAGATATATGAAATATGTGCGAACATAAGCCATCCGATTGATGAGTTATAGTAGTATGTTGTATAATGTTTTAGTGGGTAGTTTTGAGTCTGTTTGGTTGTTAAATTGAATGATTAGTGCATGTTTAGGATAGGATTTTGTTATTTAACTATATGTTTGTATTTTAAGTGATAAGCAGTTTAGAGCATGCTTTTGTGTTTTGATTTTATGTATTTGAGGTACCTTGATGCACTTGTTAATGTTTAAAAACAAATATGGAAGAACAAAGGAGAATCAGAGAAAGTCTGGAGCTACACCCAAGCCTACAATCGTGGCCTTCAGTTGGGGGTAGCCACTAACATGGCCTAGTTTGTCATGATCAGAATAGAGAGCACTATGGGCCACGAACATAGCCTACACTTAAAATAGCATGAGCAACCCTCCAAACATGACTTATTGAGGGACATCTTGGGCTTTTTGTACCCGAAAAAATCCCAAGGTTTATTAAAAATAGAAAATATTGTGTAAAGAAAGAAAAAAGAACCCTAGTGGGAGCTCCATTTGGGTTATAGTGTGGCCATCTTCCCAATCTATTCCGACCCTTCCAAGCGATGTTTAATTTCATCTTCATTATTCTTTCCTATGAATGTATGACATGGATTTGATAGTGATGGATTTAGGTTTGATGATGATGATCTAAACTCCTTATGGGTTTATTCTCGAAGGAATGTTAATGTGATTTCTTTTGATGCTAATATATAAGGTATTGTGATTATTTGTTGTATTTGCATGCTTTGACAACAAATAAAGAGAATGAATCGATAGTAAAATGATTAGAATAGGTAATGAGAGTTAAACAATCTAATAAATCATGCAAATAATCAAATTGGTAATTTATACAAAGAGAGATCGCGTATACCTGATCATCTATTAGAGGGTTTAAGATCTAATTGGATGTGTGGGATTTTTTTAATTGAGATATTGCAAATTCTATAATTCAATTAAAGGTTATGATTTATGGTTTAATGATTATGACCTGATAGATAGAATTATTCTTTGAAAGTCTAGGATTGATGCCGTATTAACTAAAAAATGATCATGTTAGCTTATGATGATAGGATAAATCCCCTATCTTATAATTGGCTAATCTTCCTTGTGTGATTTCCATTTTTAATTTGGTAGTGCTCAATTTGACTCGTTGTTTGTTAGTTTACATTTTAATTTTTGTCATTCATCTTCAAGTGTTTACTTTTTAATTCAGTTTTTATTTTCATTTTCATAATTTTTTACACCTTAGATAACTTAGAATTAGATTAGTTCAACAACTCCTTGAGGGATTAACAACTCACATACTACACCCACTATATGTGCAATTGTAGTATATTGAGGGTTTTAAGTAGATTAAAACTTTCCTCAATAAGGTTTTTTAACCATTGCCGAGGAGTTAGTAGGATTAGTTTAATTCTTTTTGTTTAAGGAATTTATACTATCTCTTGTGAATGTGCTACCCACCCAATCACAAGAAATTAAAAAAAGAGAGAGAAAAGAAAGAAAGAATTGAAGAAAGTTTGGGCAAAGTAGAAGACAAATTAATTTGGACATCATAAGGCAACAACAAGGAATCCTCAAAAATTAAATGCCAAAAAGAGATAGAGAGAAAGATAGTGGAGGAAATACATCAAGGAAAGAAAAGGACCCTTGTGGACTTCAATAAAGCACAATTTATTTGAGGAATTCATCATCCTTATTTGAACAATTACAATTGAAAGTGGCAGGACAACCCGTATTTCTATTGGTCTAATAATGTAAGAACTCACATAGGACATTAAAACCTATTAGCATATCAACAAGATGAGTCTAGTTCATAGGATTCTAAATTGGATTCACTAGAATCTTTTAGGAGTTTCGTTATTCTTTACTTTATTGACAGTTTATCAGTAAAAAGTTCATTGTTGAACTTAATTATTCATCTTAATCTTATTAACATTGTCCTTCTGATTTTCTTCCAATATGTACCTTATTTGCAAGCTACAAAGCTAAAATTAGGCAAAACTAGTGGAAGTAAGCCACACATAATTGATTTCAACTGAGTTTTGAAATATGCAAGCTCATGCTAATGACCATAACTTAGCATGTTTAGTAGTTAGATTTAAATTGTTATGTAATTAGATTTTTTTAAAAATTTGAAAATATTTTTTTAATGATTTAGAATGGTTTGGATTGCTAACTCTCTTATCTCTTTTAAAGCAAATGACATGTGCTTAATTGATTGAATAATTATTCCATAACATTGGCAATTAATGATATGAAATTGTTTAAGATACTCACTTTCACTTATGTGATTTTAGGCACAATTCAAAAGAAAAACTCTAAGGCCCAAAATTATACTCTACATGAAATTTTACATGTTCATGAAAGTATATGTGATAGGTGTTTAAATTGTTATATAATTGTAAATTTGTTATATGATTGTAAATTGCATGTCTTGAATTTCAGTTGATGGATCATACTTCGTAACTTGGAAGTAATAGTTACAATTATAAAATTGAGGTATTAAAATAGACATTTAGATTAGGAAAACACCAAGGGGTAGAATAATTTGATATATGAAAAATTAGGGTTATTATGTTAGAGTAGTGCTTTAAAGGCAATCTCCTTTATCACTTTTGTACTAATTTTATTTTGATTAATAAAGTGAAAGGCATTTTTCATTAATTTGACATTCATTTATATATGAATTGATAATGATCTTAGATCAAATTAATGAAGTCCATGACACAAAACATAGCATGAAGGAAATGATGATGAGATCATGATAATGAGATTCCTATCAAGTGAAATTATGATAGTATCTAAACAATACTTAGTCATAGGGTTAATAAGATAGGACATCATTAATCCAGATAAACTAGCATATGTTATACTTATTGAGTTGATCAAGCAGTTGATCTCATAATCTATAAAAATGAGATGTTTAGAGTTAACAAGTGGATGCTTACTAGAGGTAGTAAGTACATCGGAGACCTACTATGAGATTATCGTGTAGATGATTTATCGAATGTCAATAATTAATCTCATCATAGCAATGGTGCAAATATCCTTAGACTTGAGGTACTCAAGGATATCTTGGATACTAATCCTGCGATTTGACATCATTCCTTGTTACCTCAAGACGAGGTCACTCTTAGGGAAGTGATTCGGTACAAATATTGGTATTTGAAGGTAATTAGGTAGCCAATAAAGGATTCACCACTCTGAATAGAAGGAGATGATACTCACGGCCTCTTAACAGGGTCATTATCCAGGAGTCTCTAGCCAGAGCAGTTATGTGTAATAAAGAGAGTCTTCAATGCCACATAGAGTAATGATATCCTAGGATAAGAACAAATGTCACTTGGACTAGAATTGATGTAGTCAGTCTAGTAGGAGTTGATACATAGCCCATACTCCAAACCAAGTGGGGTATAGTATGGTGAAAGAACAAATTGCACGGTAATTATCCCTAGAAAGGTTCATAAGTTAGAGAATTAACTACTAAAGAGTTCATGTGTTAATCCACTTATATTCTGATAAATTGGCATCATGAAACCCTTCATGATTTTCTGAAATTAAGAGTTAATTCAAGTGCCTAAAATAACTAGAAACCTAAGGGTCACACGCATAAAATATTGGATGAAAAACCCAGTGTGTATGACCAATTTTAAGTAGGCCACAATCGTGACTCATTGGCCATGATCCTGATAGAGAGAACAAATCAATACATAAGTGAGTTCTTCACTTATGTACACAAAGCTAAATCACTTCTTACACATAAGTATCAAGAACCTTGTTCTTGTAATTTATTCAATTTTTTAATGAATCAAAATGCATGCAATAAGATTTTTAATCTATCTTCCATCATCTTGAGCATCTACTAGAACTCATCAAGTTTGGTGCTCAAATCACCCTTATACATTGTTTCTTCAACTTCTTTGCATTTTTCCGGGTGATCAAGGAACCGTTTGGTGTTTGCAACATCCCAAGAAACAAGAAAGGAGGAGAAACAAAAGTTAAAATGTTTTGTTATTTCATGTTCATTACATATCCATGCATGCATTTATGATTATGTGGTTTTCGGGTTGTCATGGTGTGAGAATCTTGATTATGATAGTTCCATTGCATACTCATGCATGTGATGTATGCAACCATGGCTAACCCTATAGTGGCATTAATGCAAGTTTATATATGTTATAGATAATGTACTGGAGATGTGCAAAGTGTTTGCTAGGTTGTGACTGACATGCATGTTGATTTGGAATAATTTGTGTAAAATGTAGATTTTTTTATGTTCTTTCTCAAAAATGTTTATAAGATGCTATATTATGTTTATATCAAAGGAAATTGCAATTGAACGTCTTTTGTTATTTTATTTCGAGTTAATATCCAGACTGTTCATATGTTGATTTCTAGAAAACTAAATGCATATATTGTTTTTAAAAATTTTGTAATAATTCTGGAACTGTTTTTGATTTTTTTCTTTCACAGAAATGTTTATAAGATGTTATTTTATTTTTCTATAAATAGAAGCCCAAAGAAGTGAATAGAATAGGGTCTCAAATAAGGAGATATATATGTAAAAAAGAGGTCCGATTACACCTATTCCTAATCCTAAATGGAATGGAATGATGAAGGGATCCATATGTAAACATAGTATCTATGTCGATACACTTGAACGCCCCCTTCTTATTCTTATAATGAGAATGTATATAATAACGAGAATATATATAAGCCTATTCTGGTCTGGTCTACTATGGAATGAACTTATAATCATAGAATCGACTCGATTATCAGATTATAGATTATAAGTTCATAACCCTAGCCCATTCCCATTTTGGGCAGAACAGATCTACTAATTCTTTGATTCTAGTTAGTAAGAGGGATCTTGAACTAAGAAATAGATTTTAGAAGATAAAAAGGGGTATCTTGAACAAGTTCAATAATCGGGTTCACTGATATTCTTGGTATAGTAAATGCTATCACACATACAATCATACTCAATTCGATGGAATTGTTTGATCTTAAAGAAGATCTTCTATAATTCCGCACGTGAGGGGTTATTTCTTGGTTTCGTCCAGTCATTAATAACTTGATTATTACATTACATAGTCCGTTTGAGGGATTGGCGACTTACCTATTCAGTGATTTTGGCACTGGATGTTCCCCCAGAAAAGGGGATTACCATGTCAGGTGAATTCAATAATAGATGTCTATTTGCATTCCAGCCTTCCTTCTGCTTTCAGGGCCTACCCGAAAGAGAATCCAGTACTTCTTGGTCATGAATATCTGAATAGGACGAACCACCCCGTGGATATCTTTGCTTCGGAACAAAACAATTCGAATTAGGCCCGGTCAACTGGAATGTGTATTATCCATATAGGGGATCTTCCAATTGAAAAGACCCTTCGACCTAAGATGAAGAGAAGGGTCTATCTATTTTATTTAGTTATTCAGTTAAACCAATGATTTTTTATTGGAGCAGATAGCAAAAACCACCATTTCATCTGACATACGTATTTTGGATTTTCCAATGGATTTACATCTTTCATTGTTGTAAATTTTTTGATGTTATGATTTTTCTTTAGAGTTCGGCGACTTGATCGACCCACTTACCTCCATTTTTTCTATGTTAATTACTAACATTGGAATTATGGTTCTTCTTTATAGTGACAATTATATGGCTTATGATCAAAGCTATTTGAGATTTTTTGCCTTTATGATTTTTTTCAATATTGTAATGTTGGGATTAGTTACTAGTTCGAATTTGATACAAATTTATATTTTTTAGGAATTGGTTGGAATGTGTTCTTATCTATTAATAGGGTTTTGGTTCACATGATCTATTGCATCAAATGCTTGTTAAAAAGTGTTTGTAACTAATATCAAACAATTCTATCGAATTGAGCATGATTGTATGTGTGATAGCATCTACTATACTAGGAATATCAATGAAACCGATTATTGAAATTGCTCAAGATACCCTTTTTTAGCTTCTAGTATCTATTTCTTAGTTCAAGATCCCTTTTACTAACTGGACTCAAAGAATTAGAAGATCTGATTGGCTATTGCTCCTTTTTTTTTTAAGTCGCCAGCTCATTCTTCAACAGGCACGCGGTCAGAGCCCCAGGCTCGTCCCACTGCTTGGGAGATTACGATTTCATGTTCTATTTCATTCCCTGATGGAGGTTCTTTTCACCCTTCCCTTATGGTACTACTTCGTTATCGATCACCCAGGAGTATTTAGCCTTGCAAGGTGGTCCTTGCTGATTCACACAAGATTCCACGTGCCCTATACTACTCAGGTCAGAGCATAAGCTAGTGATGCTTTCGGCTATTGGACTTTCTCCATCTTGGGGCAGCACTCCACCGCTTCGCCTAGCAACACGACGCTTGTATTTCTCTCCCACAACCTTGTTTTTGAGCCCCTTCAGTCCCGATGAATCCAAATACAACAATCCAATCAAAAAAGATATCAATTCATCTCTTTATTTTCTGTGAAAGGGTGACAACTAATCTAATTTTATTCCTAAGATAAGGAGATCTTTATATGTATTTTGTTTTTTATTTATAGTCAAAGCAAATACAAATAAATAGGATAATTTTCATTTCTTCATCGAGTAGTAATTGATAAAAATATATGTCGAATAGTACAATTGTTGGAATCCCATATTGGGGAGTCCAAACTATACCGGAATGATACTGAGTTTGTCTTTTAATAGGCCAATTCGATTAGATCAGTTTTAAAAAAAAGTTTACAATTTATGCAAATGTAAAGGCGGTCAGATAAGATTTCGTTAACTGATTGTATAAGGAAGGCAATAATATAAATCCCTTTGAGATGTGAAAAAACTCTAGGCAATAATTTAACTCCCTTTAAGATATGAAAAAACTCTATTTTTTATTATTTTAAATTTTAGTTATTGTTTTAGATGATTTATGTTATAATATTATAAATATATTTCTATATAAATCAAATATTTTTATTTATAAATCAAATAGAATAGAATAATATTTAATATAATAAATTTTATTAAATAATTAATAATATTTTTATATAATTAATAATAAAATAATGATAATTAATAATAAAATAATAAATTTTTATTAATGAAAAATAGAAAATTTATAAAAATTTACTCTTTAATTGTTTAATGTTACTTTAATGTTTTGAAGTAATCAATATTTAATTTATTAAATTGACCTCCTTTCGATTTTATGGTATCGTATCTATTTTTATATTTTTTATGATATCGTATATATAATGTAGAAGAAGAATTTTTAGTTTACTGAGTTAAAAAAAAAGAGCGGACAAAACTCAAATATTTTTATATGGTATGTGGCTATCAATACCTAATTGGGTTGCCAAATCATAACGATTAATACAATAAAACCACTTTTCTAGTCATTCTCGATACAATTTTTAAATATTGGATCTTTTGTTACTTAAATCGTATATCTTTGATTGAACCCAAGTTTATTATCTAAATTGACAACACTTTTATGGACTTTACTATACTTTTTGACTCCTAATTTTTTATTTTGCGCTTAAATTAATCCCTGAGTGTGCAGTTTTATTTTATGCAATTTGATAGTAAAAATTGTCACAATTGGTATTAATTGCATTTCTTAAGTTTTCTAAGAACAATTGATACTACAAATTGCTATTTTTGATTGTAGGATCCTCAAGGAGAAGGGAGTCAATGTGCAGAATTGAAGTCAACAGGATATTACAGCCTTCTGGAAAAGTTCACCGCGACGAGCCCATTTGTTGTCGCGGCGAAGAACGAAGCATCAGGTGAAATAGTCGGCAAAAGTTTGCTGTGGCTTAGGGTCCAAGAAACACACAATGCCGTGGTGACAGAAACGTCGAAAACTCGAATACATTTGGGAAAAATCTCTCACTGTTCCGACCCGACCCACAACCCAACATTTAAAAACATGCCAAATTACTTTTTGAAGAAGACTTGACTGGGTGATATATTGGTGAGAAGAGAGAGGCCGACACATACAAACTTCATATCTCACTCTCGACCTTCATCCATCATGCATTTTTTTACTTCTCATTGTCGCTCTTATCGTTTGGTTATTGTTTCCATGGATGTTGTCGGTGTATCTATAGTTGTGAGTGCTTTTAGAGTGATGCTTGGCTAAGCACCATTTCCTCTTGAAGATGTAGCGATGGCTTCAGTTCGATGGGCTTCAAAAGGGAGTAGTTTTATGTTGTCATATTTGACTACATTGTTATAAACTCCTGAGTTAGGATTTATGCTTTGTAGTTAGACTTTTCTTGATTAGAGTTTAATCAAGAGTTGAACAATGCATTGTGTTATGGATTTCTTTATGTAGAACTTGGATGCTCAATATATGAAGCTTTATATATGTCTTTTTAGCGATTATGTTAATTCTCTTTTATATGCCTAGTTGTGTTTGATATAGAGATTATGCTTGATCCAAATTGACTACTTGCATTAACTTGCCCATTACACAAACTACGACGCATTCAACAAGGTTTTAAGAAATGGAGTTCATTGATTAAAACCCTGGACTTAAAGAGTTCTTTAAGGATTATCAATCGAAAACTTAATGAATTTCACTCCCAAAAGATTTGTTTAGAACCATGATACCCAAAGTTCATTTTTAAGAGGATTTTATCACATTTGATCATTGTTTGAGTTCTCACTTTTCATTTCCCAGAAATCCAAAAACACTTTTTTCATACACTTTTCTTTCATTTAGTTCAATTCATTTAGTTTAATCAAAACAATACAAAACCCCACTCTTAACTAATTTCGTTTGCATGTTATGACAATTAGGCTAGCTTAGATCATTTGCTCTAGGTTTCGATTAAGTAAGACGACCCTAGGTTGCACTCTATATTGCAATCATTGGAATTAAACTTTTTGATTTGGTTTCCAAGGGAGTGATCCAAAACTCAATTAGACACCGATCAAAATGGCGCCATTGCTGGGGAACCAACCAATTGGTTTTCTTTAGGATAGCCGCTTTCATCTTTGTTTGTCGTTGATAATAGGAACCTTTTCCTCTAGATTTCATTTTGGATAGTTTGATTTCATATTTGTACATAGTATAGTTTTTAATTTTTCTTTACATAGCATACGTTTTGAAACACAAACAAAAGCATACTTTCACAGTTGGATTTTTCATACTTAGAATTTTTCACACATACTCGTCTTCATACATACTCTTACACAACATACACTCACATCCTTCACATCTCACCTTTTATTTGACTTTGTGTTTCTATGAGTAAATTTTGTTACAATTTCTTT
>JAOSBN010136247.1:0-27446 GCA_027563595.1 Erythroxylum suave
CACCGAAAGATCTGCTTTTGGTTCTCACATCAATGATATACCTTGCAAAATAAACATTTCAGTCCAGCTATTGTTTTTTCTCTTTTTATTCTTACTTTTCCCCATTCACTGAAAGTTCTCATTCACTCTCACTGCTGGAAAATTTTGCTAAGATCAAGTAAGTGAGCTTTCAATTTTCTGGTTATTGTACATGAATTTGGAATATGTTTTAGTGTGTAAATGAATTCATGCATGTGAAGTTATCACAATAGAGTTCGGAGAATACATGTCCTAAATGACTTAGTTGAGGATTTGAAACTGTGAATGTGGGAAAAATGCTGGAAAATTAAAGTTGCATGTGTGTTAATCGAATTTTGATGCTAATTGTGAAGCTTGGATTTAGAAGTTGTGTATACGTACTGATGAGTTAAGAAAATGAGTTAGAGGAATTGTTTGCAAGTATTGGAGTTAATTGAGGTGAGATTGAGTTTCTAAAAAAGTTACAGTAGAGAGAGAGAGAGAGTTGAGGATGGTAAAATATATGTATGATCAGTTTTGGTGTTTTGAATATAAACTTGGATTTGAGTTGTGTTAGGACTAAGTTGAGTTGATATAGAAGTGAATAAGAGGGATAAATGTAAGGGTATAAGTTTGTGACTAGGAATTTAGTATAAGAGAGGAATATGGAGCAGAGTTTCTGCAAAAACATGGAGAATTATGTGTAAAAATCGCGATTCTACAGTAAAAGGTGGTAGTGCAAAAATCAAACTTTCTAATACTGAACAATTCTGACTCTTTTTGCTATAACTTTGTCATCTGATCTCCAAATGACTTGAAACTAAGACCAATAGACTCCTAATACATTTTTCTTTCTTTCCATAAAAAATTAGAGCCATCTAAATTGATCAGAAAAATATTGATAAACTCAAAGCGAGGGTTTGTGCTGGAATGTTATGAACTGGAGATTTTCAAGAACATGCTTCGGTATTTTAATTATAACTTGATCTATAGATTTCCAGATGGATTGATTCTTAATTCAGATTAAACTAGAGACATATATCTACAACTTTCTTGAAAAAGTCGAATTTTAATTCTATCTTTAAGATTTTCAAAATTGGAATGAAATAGTGTCTTAAGGGACAAAAATCATATCTTGTGGTTATTAAATAATCTATATTGATATAGGCTGAATTATACTAAGGTATCTTCACCAAAGTTGTATCTTATTCTCTTAGATTTAAATTGATATAAAGTTTGTAATTTTTGGATATTTTAATTGAGAGTTATGAGGTGTACAACTAGGAAGCATGATCATGCATTAGCCAGAATTTCAATGTACACAGTTTATGGTATTTTGAGCATAACTCATTGAATACTAAACCAAATTGGATGAACTTGGTATCATTGGAAACCTAAGACAAAGAGAAAAAACTTAGTAGAAGGAAGTATTTCCTAATTACCTTATCTTCCAGATGAGAATAATTGAGCAAAGTGGACCCGAAGGTGGATTGTGAAATAAATCTAGATTGAGGGATTGAGTATGATTTCACATGATCGATCATGTGATAAGAATTAGGATAAGAAACTCAAATTTTTGACATGAACATGCATCATACATATTCAGTATACATGAATGTGCATAATTGAATTCATAATTGTGCACAATAATGATATGTGTTTGTATTAAATGTTTTAGAGGAACCCATCGAGTGACCGATTCCATATATTGCCAGAACGTCAAGGCAATAAGCAATAAGGGAGATTTGTAAGTAATTTAGACGGTAAATTTTGTGAGTAACCTAAGATGTTCTCACCTTGATTTGATATTGATGAATGTGTACTGAATTGTATACTAATTTCGGATATGAAGGTCCGAGATATTGATTCATGATTGTGATATTAAAGTGCTACTTGCATGTGAATATGATTGACTACTTGCTTTGCATGAAATGTTTGAAATGGCTTTGTTTTGTTTTAAAACTATTGAGTCTTAGTTATGGGTAAATAAGCATGCCTAGAAGGGTCTACAGTTGCTTCTGTGACACTTCGGTGTCTTCTGTTATTGACACTTCGATGTCTTCTAATATTGACACTTAAGTGTCAAGACTTTGGTCTCTTCTGAGACACTTCGGTGTCGAGACTTCGGTCTCTTCTGTATAAGTCCTGTTACCTACTTCTGTAAATGGATTTAGGAGTCTTATGATTTTGTACTCTGATATCAGTTTGATTTTTGCATAAGTTAAATTGTATTCTGTTTCTGAAGGGTTTATACCCTCTTGTGTTGAACAATTCTGTTATTTATAAAACTCTGTTTTATTCTGAATTTTTGTATCTGTTATTGGCTTATAGGTTAGTTATTACTCACTAAACTATATGCTTAGCACAGTGGATTTGCCCTGTGTAGGTTCTGAAAGAGGAACGTAAAAACTGGGACAAGACAACCGCGATTGCCAAAGGAGTCTAATTTTTGTTTTGTTCATATATATTTTGAGATTGGTTTTGGATTTGTATCCGATGTCTATAACTCATGAATTTTTATTTTGATGGGTTGTAATAACCTTAATTCAGGCTGCTTTCTGAAATTTTGATATGCGATGCACGTTTGTTGAGATTCCGGTAATGCATGTATAAAGTGTTTTATATGTTTCGAAATGCTTCATGTTAAGAATGTTCTACGTTTATGTGACACTCGCAATATCCTCCCAGGGGGTATATATGGGTGTTACAGTATATAATTTATTTTATTATAAAAATACTTAAATTTTGGCACCTTGATGCTAGGAAATGAGGAACCGAGACCTGAAACCAACATCTTTGGTATCACAACCCAAGGTTTTCAAGGATTCCTAGGCTTTGAATATGTTATACTATGAATTATTATGAAGCGTTTTAAATTATTTCTACTGCTGAATTAATTGTTCGCATTATTAAATTGATTGATTGCATTGAATGACATGCATATGTGTAGAAAATAAAATTAAAATGAAAAGTAGGCTAAATGTTGGTGTTTTATTAAAGGAGTCAAATGACACCTCGTAGAAAAACACGATAAGTTTTGCAAGAATCTGTTGCACCCGATTCTCCACCAAGAGAGGAGGGTACTGATGAGTCTAGAGTCCTAACAATAGCTGAGGCGACTGTAGGGCAAGATAGCGAGCCTGTTTGCCTGCAAACGTATGAGTCAACTCTTCCTTCAGAGTAAGTGCCTAATCCCTTTGGTCCTAGATTGTTCCAAGCCTTTGCTCAGGTGTTTATCCAGGGCATGGGCTAGATATCGTCAACTTCTACCCCAGCCCCAGCTAAGAAAGGAAGACAATTTCATAAGTTGAGGAAGTATGGTGTAGTGGAATTTTATGGAACTATCGATCCGGAAGAAGATGAAACGTAATTGAGGAAGACAGAAAGAATATTAGAACAAATGGATTGTGAAGATGATGAAAAGATTGTATATGCTGCGAGCTTGTTACAAGGGGATGGCCTGCATTAGTGGGAAAGCGTACTGGGGAGTCAGTTAAAACCACAAGTGTTGACATGGAAGGATTTCCAAGCTGCCTATAAGAAGAAATATCTATCTGAGGTCTATATCCAGCAGAAGCAAAGGGAGTTTTTGAGTCTCACCCAGAGAGAGATGATGGTGAGTGAATACGAACGCAGATTTACACAATTGTCCAGGTATGTAGCTGAGATGATGATGAGCGAAGCAACTAAATGCTGAAGATTTGAAGCGAGATTGCATTTAGCTGTAAGAGAGAAAGTGGTGGCACAAAATTTTTATGACTTTCAACAGCTGCTAGAGGCTGCTTTAAAGGTTCAGAATGTAGAAAATATAAAGAGTGCAGTGAACAGAAAGAGGAAAGGAAGAGAACAACTTAGCAGGGGAGGTAGTTCCCCTATGCCAGGAAGGAGTACTAGGATTTTTCCTACACCGTCTGAGGCCAGGTGCAATGGAACTAGCAGGACCAAACTGATGGGAAATATTTCTCTTCAAGCTTCAACTGTTGGAGGCAGTAGGAAAGGAGAGGAGGATAGGTCATCCATTCCTAAATGTGATCATTGTGGCAAATTCCATAAAGGTTAGTGCTATCGGCTGACTGGAGCTTGTTTCAATTATGGAGAAAAGGGGCATATGATTAGAGAGTATCCGTAGTATATCAGACAGGAGGAAATTCAGAACAAGCTTCAAAGAGGGTTGAGACTGTGAGAGTCAAGTCTGTGACTGAAGTGGGCAGTTCTAGTGGAGCCAAGAAAGTAGATCCTCCAGGAAGACCGAGAGGGTAAGCACCAACCAGAGTATTTGCAATGACAAGGGAGGAAGCAGAAGCAGCTTCAGAGGTTGTGACTGGTATGGTTAAATTATTTAAAGATATTATTATTGTTTTAATTGTATTTCCTCAAGTATGATTATGCATGGCAGGAAATTGAGCCCCTTAGAATGCCCGTTGATGGTTAATACCCAATTGATCAGTATGTCATTATCAGTCACATTTACCAAGAGTGAGAAATATAAATTGGCGAAGTCAAATTAGTGGTAGATTTAATGTCATTGAAGATGAGGGATTGGATGTGATATTGGGTATGGATACTTTAGAAAAATATAACGCCACTTTGAATTGTAAACAGAAGATAATAGAGTTTGAGCTTGACTAAGGTAAAAAGGTGGTGTTTATGGGGGATAGGAAATCAAGCCCGTCTAGAATTATTTCAGCTCTAATAGCAGAGAAAATGATGAGGAAGGATATGAGGCATTCTTGGTATATGTAGTAGATATAAAGGTAAATGGAGGAAAATTAGAAGATATTCCCGTGACCAGGGAATTTCCAGATGTCTTTCCAGAGGAGTTACTAGATTTACCACTACCTCGAGAGATTAAGTTCACTATAGGGCTTCTTCCAGGTATTACACTAATATCAATTCCACCTTTTAGAATGGCTCCAGCAGAATTAAAAGAGCTTAAGGAGTAGTTAGAAGAGTTGTTGGAAAAAGGTTATATTAGGCCTAGCTCTTCACCTTGAGGAGCTCCAGTTCTTTTTGTGAAGAAGAAAGATGGATCCTTAAAGATGTGTGTGGATTACAAGAAGCTCAATCATGTCACCATCAAGAATAGATATCCTCTTCCATGCATAGATGATTTATTTGATCAATTGTAAGGAGCAAAAGTCTTCTCCAAGATAGACTTGAGATCGGGTTATCATCAATTGAGAATAAAAGAGTCTAATGAGTCAAAGACTACTTTCAGAACATGATATGGGCATTTTGAGTTTTTAGTTATGCCCTTTGGATTAACTAATGCCCCTAGAGCCTTCATGGATCTGATGAATAGAGTTTTCAAGTCTTTCCTAGACCAATTTATCATAGTCTTTATTGATGAAATATTGGTTTATTCCAAGAGTGGCAAAGAGCATGAAGAGCATTTAAGAGTTCCATTGGAGACATTAAGGAAGAAAGAGCTGTGTGCCAAATTCGATAAATGTGAATTTTGGCTAAGGAAAGTGGCATTTCTTGGGCATGTAATTTTAGAAAAAGGGGTACATGTGGATCCAAGGAAAGTAGAAGTTGTAGTTAAATGAGAAGCACCCAAGAATGTAGCAGAAGTGAGGAGTTTCTTAGGATTAGCTGGTTATTACAGACAATTTGTAGAAGGCTTTTCTATGATAGCAGCTCCACTCATTAAATTGACAAGAAAGAGTCAGAAGTTTGTGTGGACAGAAGAATGTCAGGAGAGCTTTGAGGAATTGAAGAATGGGGTCACAACTGCACCAATTCTGATTTTGCCTTCTGGTAGTGATAGATATATAGTCTATAGTGATATGTCAAGGAAAAGAATAGGGGGTGTTGATGCAAGGAGATAAAGTAATTGCCTATGCTTCCAGCAATTAAAACCTTAGGAGATGAGATGCATGACTTGAAGTTGGCTGCAATAATCTTTGCAATGAAAATATGGAGACATTACTTATTTGGAGTCACCACTAAGGTATTTACAGACCATAAATGTCTAAAATATTTGATGAGCTAAAAAGAGTTAAGGCATCGAAGGTGGCTAGAATTATTAAAGGATTATGATTTGATAATAGACTACCACCCAAGGAAGCTAATGTAATAGTGGATGCACTGAGTAGGAAATCTACTATGGTACATATGAAGACGATATATTTTCCATTATTGAAGGAATTAGCTAATCTTAAGGTGACATTGAGGTAAGTTTAATCCAGTAGTGTATTGGGTAATTTTAGAATAAGGTCAGTGAAATGAGAAGATTAAGGAATTGTAGGAACAAGATGAGTACTTGAGCAAACTCAAAGAAGAAATTAAAAAAGGTAAGCCCTCAGAAATGGAGGTAAGGGAAGATGGATTGATGGTGGTAGGCAATAGATTATGTGCTCCGGATATGCAAGAGTTGAAGGATGAACTTCTTGATGAGGCACATAATGCTCCATATGCAATGCATCCGGGAAGTTCAAGAATGTATAGAGATTTAAAAGAACATTTCTAGTGGAGAGGAATAAAGAAAGATATTCCAGAATATGCTGGAAAATGCTTGGTGTTTCAACAAGTTAAAGCAAAACATCAAGCACTCACCGATAAGCTTAAGCCTTTGACTATTCCAGAATGGAAGTGAGAAAAGATTAAAATGGACTTCTTGATCAGATTACCAAGGACCAACAAAAAGTATGGCACAATATGGGTGATAATCGATAAGGTAACCAAGTCTGCACATTTCTTGCCTATTAAACAGACTGATTCTTTGAATACTTTGTCCAAGAAATACATAGACAAAATAATCAGACTTCATAAAATTCTGAATTCGATAGTCTCAGATAGAGATCCCAGATTTACCTACAGATTTTGGGAAAGTTTGCAAGAGGCTTTAAGAACCAAGTTGCATTTTAGCAAGGCTTTCCATCCGCAGACTAACAGCCAATCAGAGAGGACAATAAGGACATTGGAAGCAATGTTAAGAGCTTGTGTTATGGACTTTAGAGGCTTATGGGATGATCATTTGCCTTTAATTGAGTTTGCTTACAACAATTCCTACCACTCAGGAATTCAAATGGCACCTTATAAAGCTTTATATGGTAGGAGGTGCAGAAATCCTATTTGTTAGATGAGGAAGGTGAAAGGAGACTTTTAGGACCTGAGTTGGTATAAAATGCAGTTGACAAGATTACTTTGGTGAAACAGAGAGTCAAGGTAGCTCAAGGAAGAGTTATACTGATGTGCAGAGGAAGGAGATGGAATATGAAGTTGGAGATAAAGTATTTCTGAGAGTCTCACCATGGAAATGAATCTTAAGATTAGTAAAAAAGGGTAAGCTCAGTCTAAGATACATAGGCCCTTATGAGATTATTGAGAAGATTGGGTCTCTTGCCTACAAGTTAGCCTTGCCACAAGAATTATCCCAGATTCATAATGTCTTTCATGTATCAATGTTGAGGAGATCTAGATCAGATCCTTTACACATAGTCCAACCTTTAGAGGTTCAATTAAGGGAGGATTTGACTTATGAAGAACAACCAGTGGAGATTTTGGATTCAAAGGAAAAGGTTTTAAGAAACAAGACTGTGAAGCTGGTTGAAGTCTTATGGAAGAACCATGCAAGAAAAGAAGCAACATGGGAGCCTTTGGAAGCCATGAAGGAAAAGTACATATACTTAATTGTAGAATTATGTAAGAATTTCGAGGACGAAATTCCTTAAGGAATGGAGAAATGATGGATCCCAAAATTTTTCTTAGAATTTATTTTATTAAATTAGCAAATATGAGCAGAAATTAGAATTTTCTTAAATTTAGAAATTTTTGGAGTTTAGTAAGAAAGAGAGAAAGTAGTAGAATAACCTAGAAGAAACTAGAGAAAGGAGAGCAGAAACTGAAGAAGGAAAGAAAGAAAAAGGAGGAAGAAGAAGAAGAAAAAGGTTCAACTGAGTTTTAGGTATTCTCTATCTACTTTTTTTGTTTTGGTAGAAGAAGGAAGTAGAGAAAATAAGTTTTATGTGCTGAAAATGAAGAGAGAAAGAAGAGAATCAAGAAATTCATCTTATTATATTTTCTACTATATATTAGTTACTTTAGCTTGGTTCAATCAAGAGTATTTTAAGTTCAAGTTCAATTTTGATTATTAAACCTCTATAGCTTTTTGACTTGTACATTAGTTGAATAAAAATTTGGTTATTTGAAGGGAACCAAGAAAACCGAAGGAAAGAGCAAAAGGAGAGACAAAGTTGAGCTTGGATTTACAAGTAAATAGGTGGGTAATATGTTTATAGTTTTTATGATGATGAGCTGAAATTATTTGATTGTATTTCTACTTAAATGCTTGCTTTTACTCATTGTGAATGTGAGAAAAATAGGTTCTATGAATTTGATATCATGTTTATGTGAAAGATACTACATTTCTGTATTGGTGAAAAGCAGAAAATTTAAGAAGCACGAAAGATACGAATATGTTATGAAATGTGTATGCATAAGAAAATTTAATTATGTGGGCAAGAAAAATATCATTTCGTTCTCCACGTACACGTTGATCTTAAGCCTTCTCCTGACTGCCCGCTTGTGGCATATGAGCTCCAAAAAATGGACTCATTTCATTTATGGTGTAAACTTCGATTTCGTCATTCTTTTTTATGGGATTCTCTCGAGCTGTATTATTTGTGCATTGATTGTGATTTGTTGTGTATGATATATAATGAAATGCTTTGTATAATGGTTGGAAAAATACATGGTATGATTTATGTGACTAAAATTTTAAGTATGTTTTCTGTGAACTGAATCCTTATATATATATGTGTGTGTGTAATTGTTTGATTGTTGTGTAAGTTTGTGTGGTTCGTCACCAATAGCTATACGCTTATTAGCTACTAAGCTTCTTAGCTCACCCCACAATTCCTCTACTCCTCAGGTGCAAGAATCAACAGATCATTGAACCTTGCAAAAACTTTGGCAAAAGTTCAAGAAATATATGTTACATTTATACTAAGTTAGTTTGGATCATTTTGGTAACTTTAAAACCATATCAGCATAAGCATTTCTGATTGTAATTTTGTAATTATGTTATTGATGTGACTTTTGTTTATAATTGGAGTCTGTTTTATTTTAAGAAATGAATGATAACAAGAGTTGAAGAATTTCTTCTGTTCATGTTCAAATTCCTTATATTAAAATTGCTATTTTCGCTTAGGAACAGACTTGTTAGTTGATGAGGACCTTTGAATAAAATTTTCTGAAGTAATTATTTTAATGGGAGTTTTGTATGCATGGTTTATGTTTGTTGGATTTGGGTCTTCTATTTTGCAAGGAAAGTATATTGACAGATGAGAGAAAATAAGAGAATAAAGGATTAAAACTATGATCTAAAACTTCAAGGAATAAATTGTAATGATCTAGGAAGAACTAAATAAAATTTTCTTCATGAAAGTTGTAGTTCTTTCTCTTAGCTTTCTAACAACATAAGGTTTGTAATTTTTGGACTTATGGATTGAAATTTATGAAGTTTTGAAGTTGGAGTGTGCGACTAGAAAGACGAACCACGGAAATTCGCCTTTATTCACTAATTATGCGCGATCGCAACACCCTTGTCTCGCAGGCGTGAGAAATGAAAACTCATGCCCTTGAATCCTCTCTCACGGGCTTGAGAAATTTGTCATGCCAGTGACTTTTGCTCTTCTACATTTTGTTTTTCTTTATTAATTCAATTGCTAATTCTTCTTCTAATGCCTAAATTAAATTATTTTCATGTTCATTTTATTCTATGTTATTTTATTTAAATTGTTGGGTAATTGTTTTACTCATTCTATAAATTTTATTTATTTATATAATTATTTAATGCCTAACGCAAGTTGTTTTCATGTCTAACTTATTTCATACTATATTTATTTATTTTTCCTGTTCAGTGGTTCTACTCCCACCAAGAAATTTTGATCGTTGTATTTTTGATATAAGTATATGTATATAATTAATTTTATTATAAAATACTTAAATTTTGGTGCCTTGATGCCACGAAATGAGGAACCGAGACTTGGGGCCCACACTTGAAGGCCCAGATTGGATTATGTCCTATAAAAGATTGGATACATTCTTGAATTAAAATATAACACTAAAAAAATTTGAATCAGAAAATGAAACAATTAACAGAACTAGCTCTCAAGCGATATTGTGGAAGAGAATGAAGTCTTGGTTTTCGAGTAAGTGTTGTCAAAGACTTCACAATCACAGAACCTGGAACTTCTTAGTTGGCAATTAAGAAATGAAAGAATTCTTCATAAAGTAATCATGAGAATTATATATGGAAAAACAAAATTAGAGCATCTTCTAATGATATGAAAGCAACTACTTCATAAATTGATTTTAGAAAATGAAAAAGATGGGGATTCGTCAACATGTAAGCACAACATCCACACTCTACTTCACAACAACATTAAACCGATTTCCAAACATATCATCTTTTCTCAGCCACATTGTAATAAAAGAATGGAAGTTCGAGGAAAATAAGTATTCATAGATCTCATACATAAAAGAACCAAAGATTCTAAACATTTTACCATAGGCAATGAAAATTTGAAATTTCATACGACATGAGAATGTTCCAGTTGGAAATAAACAATTAACTTAGTATTAGGTTCAACAGATAAGGTCCTAATGACCAAAGCAAACATAATTTTACCACCATATAATAACATTCTTGGAGCATCAATCTTAAGAAGTTATATAAATAGGTTTCAAGAAAAGGAATCCAAGAGCAAAATGAAATACCTCCAAAATCACGTCATTGAAAGATAAAAATTCCATTGCATCATTCTTAGAGAGCTGAAAAGACAAGGAACATTTGAGCATCAAGAATGGACAACTTTAACCACAAACAGATAAGAAGTATCAGCGACATCAAAGGCAATAAATTCAGGAAATTTATGTGCTATATTTATGAAAAGGCACATTTTTTGTGGAGGTTAACACTAACAAGGGGGACAAATTGCTAATCCCATGAATCTTAGATATTAGTGAACCAAGAACATAAAAACATCTCAAATAATTAAACTTTTTCCCATCAAATGGTTAAAATTAAACCTTAAAGTATGTATTAGTAGGCACCTTGTTGATCAAAAGCATTAAGTAAATGAATCCAATGAACAGGGCTATCATTGGCCCTTGAGAAAGAAAGAAAAGGCTCTTTCCAATTGCTTGTTGAATGATTATGCCTAGGGTATCATTCCATCTTTTGGTTTCATCACATTGGTGGTGTTCAAGGCCTTTTGTTTTGTAACTGGCATTTATTGGCTCAGAACAAAAAAAATCTACTTATAGGAAGCCACTGCACATAATAATAAAGATTTGAATTAAAACCCAAAGATGAAGCATTTATATGAAGATACAACACAACCAAATGCCACAATTGATAAGATAACAAAAGTAATAAAGTCTTTAAATGCTTGTATTAACCTTGTATGTGACCCTAATTCTAAATAACAAAAGAGACAAAAAGTTATATTTTTCAATAGGAAAGAATAAAAAGAAAAAATATCAAATTCTAAATTGTGTTTATTGCATAAGAAGCCTCACATAGAAGAATAAAGCATATGTAATGTCTCATTTATATCATCCCATTCTACAGAAAAACAAAGCCATCCACATCATATTCAAAGATAAATTTATACGTACTTATACAAATACATACTACATAAGAATAAACGAAATAATAGATGAACAATGCAACTTTATCTAGCAGCTCCAAGCAGCTGTAATACCTTCATTTTGAGTGAATGATTATGATATGCAAAACATTTGTACATGTAATCAAAATTATAGTAAGCAAGAGAGAAGAGAAAGAATTTGGCATTTAGATCAAACAAAAATAACAAAACACTTTTGGTTCCATTAAAACAAAACACAGTTAACAAAACTAGCAAAAAATCCTTCATAAAAACTCAAAGCTCTAGAATTCAATCAAATTAAGATTCACAAAATAGCTATACATCAATCCACTTCAAAAGCAACCCAAACTTTCTCTAATCAATAGCAAAACTACCAACATCATTAACCAGTTAACAAATTTAGATTAAACGAAAAAGAGAATAATTACAAACAAATGTGTGATCTACGATCAACATTTAATACCAAGCGTATAGATATACATATAAAGGCTTATTATATACCTAAGGTATGAGTAGGACTATGGCTTATGTATCAGTGAAATAGAAGCAAAAAAAAAAAGAGATAAGTGTGCAGCCGAGAGGAATCTCCGGCAAACGATAAAGGGGCGATGGACTTTGAAGAGTGATTGGAGGGTGAGAAAATCAACGAGGAAAAGTTTTTCCAAATGAAACGATTTATAAAAAAAAATGATTGAGGATATATTAGGTAGTATGTATTTATTAGTTTACATTCCATCCTAAACCTCCCGAATTGGAGGTTTCTTAGTTTCACTTTTTAGGATGGAATGGAACGTAACATAAAACTCTCCACTTCCATCCCATTTCATTCTATTCCATTATAAAACCTTCAAACAAATGATGGAAGAGCGTTACGTTTCATTCCATTCCATTACTAACCTTCCAACTAAACAGAGCCTAAGTGTATCTCTGTTCAATCGCTTACCCAAAAAAGGCAAACTCTGTTAGACTCGGTACTAAACCTTACAATTTAGGGGTAAACTAACGGAGCATGCAAGTGTCAAGAATACCCTTTTTCTTAAATTGAACATTTGAGAGGGAAGAAAAGATTAAAAAAGGCATTAACGTAATTTAACATAGTCGACCGGTGCCAATTTCTCCACTACTGTATCTGTTTCTAACCTTAGGAACATTGTATTCATAAATTTTGTAACAACATATGAGATGCATGTGAACTCAATACTATATGTTTGTTCACTTACACCTATAAATTGTGTAACAGAATATAATAATAATAATAATACTAAAGTTACTTAATTACATGTGTTGCCAAAGTTTATCATGTTGGAATTTAAATTCTTGCCAGACAATAATTAACTACGATGTTTTATAAAAATTTGGATAAAAATAAATTTAATCTAATTTTAAAATAATAAAGAAGCCCCATAAAGAATATATAAAAAAGCTAAAGCTTAGTGAAAAAATTAAGACCTTATTAGTGTGATCGATTATTTATTAGGTCTGTAACGAGGAGCTCAATAAGATTACTATAAATAATTGTTAAGCTCTCATGCAACTTGCTGATGGAAGTTTGTAAACATAAAGTTACTTAACTCATTAGGAGGTTTACGGTGGAAAGATGTTAACGGCTTAAAGTTATACAACTTTCATAAAGGCTAATCAAAACTTACAGTAGTTTATGTTGAAAATTCACAAGTGAAGTAATCTCATGTCGAAAAGAGACAAAAGGATGAAGTAACTTATATATAAAGATAAGACTCGTAATCTATTGCTTTAAGATTTTAGGTTAAGATATAATATCCTAGTTAGATATGGGTTCCTTTGATCTAGTCTAAATTCTCCTTAGTTATTAATTTGACAAAAAAAATTGGTGTATCGCATCTCCTTTGTTTGTTATATGCTTCAAAAAATTATTATAAGCAGTCCACACATTTTTTTAATTTGATTTTTATATGTTTTAAGCCTTAATTTTAATTAAATTTATATTAATTGAGCTTAAATTTGTTTATATTACAAATAAATTGAAATGGTGTTTTTTAAATGTTTAAAAATTAATTTAAAAGAATAATCATTATTAGAAATATTTTGGAATTTAGTTTAATTTTTTTAAAAGTTGAATTATTAAATTAAATTAGTTATCAAATCAACAAGTAGAATCAAGCAAAGGTTTAAAATGATTTATTTCATAATTAGATTATGTTAGAAATTATCAATATAATGAGATTATATTATGTTAACAAGACTAACAATTTATCCCTCAAATAAACATTAAGTACACATTAAGAATGTGATAATTGCATTTTATTATTTAAGAATAAAATCATAGTCTATTTATTGTAAGACTTGTTTAGCAAACTCAAGGTCCCTCAAACTCGAATATGTTTTATTTTAAAATAATGGGTCTAACTTAACTAAATTTGTATGATTTGGATGAGCAAACTCATTATCATATGAATTTAGAGACAGAGTTAGGAATAATATATATGATATATTTTGGCAAAGAGTTGACACCTAATAGATTTAGGGGTCACATAAATATGATTGATAAAGTTTTTATCTACCTTATTTAAATTTAGTTAGTTTGTTAAACAAACTCAAGATCAACCATTTTTAATGGGATCCTAGTCCATTAGAAACTTATTTGAGAATTTTTTGATTTAATAGTGAGGGTTATTGTTTTGAATAAAATAGTGGAAGTAATCTAATATTTATTGAAGTTCTTATTTTATTTGATTTTATGGTGTAAACTAATACTTGCTCTTTTATACCTTTTGGATATCAAGAGAAAATAAGTAACATTTTGATGGTAAGGAGCATCATAGATGCTAATAAACTAATAAGACCTAATTCTCGGACTGATTTTGCTTAAGAATTGTTCTTAGACAAGAAAAGAAGTTGTATGTTCTTGAAACTGTTGTTCTACCAATGCCTAGTTTAGATGCAACTGATGAGGTTTGGGAGAGATATCAGTGATATATTGATAATGTTGACCAAACTACATGCATGATGTTAGTTAGTATGTCTCTAGAGCTTCAGAGGCAATATGAGAACATAGATGCTCATGTAATAAGTTGTATGTTAAAGAGTTGTTTGGTGCACAAAGTAGGGTAGAGAGCTATCAATTCTTCGAAGCATTATTTCAATGCAAGATGACAGAAAGATCTTTAGTGAACCTATACATGCTAAAGATAATTGGCTATACTAAAAAATTAAGATAATTAGGTTTTCTTATGATCATGAGTTAAGCATGATTTGGTGTGCTTGTCTCTTAGTTCAAATTTTTCACAGCCCATTATGAACTTCTTTATGAATTAAAAGGACATATCATTACTTGAACTATTAAATATGCTCAAGACTATATAGGGATGCCTTAAGAACAAATCTAGTTTTGTTCTTGTTGTGGATTCTTCCAAGAAAAAGAAAAATGGCTTTAAAAAGAATAATAAAAAGAAACAAAAGGCTTATACTAGAGTAGCAAAGCTAAAAGGTGGTATAGCTTTACCTTCTTCCTTTGAACTAGAACTAAACAATTCTTATTATGTTCTAGTTTTTACTATAAACATCATTTTGTATTTCTTATTTAGATTTGAATCTATTTTCCTTTATTAGTAAGAATAAGAGTTGTTCTTTTTATAAAGATGAAGCTTATTATGAATATGGATTACTTACAAATGGTTTGCTTGAATTGGATCTTAAAAGGTCAATCTTTAACATAAATGGCAAGAAAAGAAAGTTAAGTAACCAAAACTTTCACGTGGTTTGCTTGAATTAGATATTGAAAGGTTAATCTTTAACATAAATAGTAAGAAAAGAAAGTTAAGTAACCAAAATGCATCTTATTTATGATATTGTATGTAGGTTAGGTCATATTAATAAAACTAGAATCACAAAGTTACATAAAAAATAATATTAGGCTCCTTTTAATTATGAGTCATATAGAACTTGCGAATCTTGTTTATTAGGAAAGATGACCAAACCACCCTTTAGTGGAAAGGGAGAATGTGACAATGAGTTACTAGAGCTTATACATTCAAATGTATGTGGTCCTATGTCTACTTATGCTAGAGGTGGATTCTCATATTTTATTATATTTGCAAATGATCATTTTAGATATGGTTATCTGTACTTAATGAAACAAAAGTTTGAATAATTTGAAAAGTCCAAATAATTTATACTTGAGGTTGAGAAACAAAATAGTAAAAGTATTAAGCTATTTAGGTCAAATTAAGGTGGTGAATACATGGACCATGAGTTTATCGGTTACTTAAATGAGAAAGTGATTCTTTCACAATGGATTCCTTCTGGAACTTTATAACATATTGGGGTATTTAAGAGTAGAAATCGTGTTCTGTTAGTTATGGTACATTTCATGATGAGTTATGTAGTCCTTCTTGTCTCTTTTGAAGGATATGTCATCGTAAACTTGCAGTAATTGAGGTGTCGATTCCACGAGGAATTAGTTAAACTAAATGAACCTAACTTTGTCTAAGGTTGTGAAATATGATTTGAGAGAAAATAAAATTTAGAAATTAAACAATCAAATAAAATTGAGCACTAAACCACTTAATAGTTGAGTTGTCACAATAAAACAAGGATGATCAAGTGTGAAAGTATAGGATTCGTTTTATCATCATTTTGGTTCTTAACCATTTTTTATTCAATTTGGTTTTGATCCTAGATTTTTAAAGGGTTTGATTATTCTCTCTCAAGACCTAATTCTCTGTCAAGACCTAATCATTTAACCCTAATTAATAATCCCCAATTGATTTTATCAATTTCCATATTTACTTTCTCTCAATTAATAAAAATAGTCTAACGTTTTCAATTAGTTCTTAAGTAATTTATTAGATAATCGAGTTCTCACATAAGATCTCTCTTGATATGATCATCAATTTGATATTTGCATGAAATTAGGTTGTTAACTCTCATTATACAACCAAATCATATTACTATCAACTCACTCTCTCAATTTATTTTTGAAGTATAAGCAAGCATAAATATCATAACACCCAAAACATTGTATTGAAATCAAAACTGTTTAAGTCCTAAAATAAGTCAAGAACAAATCCTAATTTGAAATTAAAACTTCATCAATGTGTATAACATCTGTTAAACCAGTACACACATGAATTTTAATGAAAATAACAAAAGGAAAGAAAGAAAAACTTGATTTGGAGCAAAATCTACAAATTTGGAAAATGCTAGACAACTGAGCTCCTCTTGATCTTCCTTGGATAATCTCAATTTGGTAAGATGGAGGCTAATCTTTTTTTAATGTTTTATGTTCTTAAATAGTTTTTAAGGCTTCTAAGGTTCTTTCTAAAGTTTACCCGTTTAATTTGGTTCCACCCCAAAACGTTAAAATTACAAAAAACGTCACGTGTTAGAAAAGCTGAAATTTGCTAGATTTGTTGTTTGTGCTCCCTATCACGATCGTGACAATCAAGTCATGATCATGACTTGCTTTAATACTTCCAATTCTTCTCTTTTCTTCACTTTCCTATTTCCATACACTCAAATACAGAGCACACAGCTCTTAAACATAAAATTAAGATCCAAATTATGCTCAGAACCACACAAACACTTATATAAACAAACACTAATAATAACATCTAAGCCTATATGCACGATAATCATCTAAAAAATACTAAAAAAACACACTTAAACATCAATCAAAACATAGTATAATTTATGCCTATCAAGTTCCATCCAAATTAGTTGACAAGATACCATATGAGATATGGATTGGTAGGAGACCAGGGTTATTACACTTAAAGATTTGGGGATGTAATACTTATGTGAAGTGTGTAATATCTGATAATTTTCAAGCTAGATTAGATAAATGAAAATTTGTGTGGTATCTAAAAGTGGGTATCAAATATTAACTTTACCATCCTTTTGAGTAAATCATGTTTGTCTTAAATACATTCTTAGAATGAGAATTTATTCTCGAGGAAAGTAATAGGAGTGAGGTAGAATATAAAGAAATGCAAGAGCCACAAATTCACATTCAAATGGATCTAGAACCTAAAGTTGATAATATGATATACAACTAATGATTCAAGAGACATATAGTTTGCGACATACTATTATGATACATCTTCCTCCAACTAGATTGAATCTACATATTGAAAAGGGAAGGATAATCTATCGCTCATACATGATGAGTCTACTACTTTTAAAGAAGTAATGTCTGACATTGATTCTTTAAAATGGCATAAAGCCATGAGATCTAAAATGGAATCCATGTACAATAACCAAGTATGGATTTTGGCGGACGTCCCTAATTGTATTGTACTTAATGGATACAATTGGAGAGAAAAACTGACATAGATGGTAATATAGATATGTACAAAGCAAGGTTAGTAGTTACAAGTTACAAACAAAAATAGGAAGTTGATTTTGATAAACCTTTTCGCCAATAAATATTGGTAAATCATAGGATCTAGTTATAGCCATATATCATGATTATGAAATCTAGTAGATGGATGTTAAAAAAATATTTCTTAATGGGAATTGATTGATGGATAATTAAGCATATTTTTACCGCATATTTAATTTATTTTTGCTTGATATTTTATATGTTAATTATATATTTGGTACTTAATTCTCTCTAAGTGTGTATACAAATTATAATTGCCTTTATGGACTTAAAGGAGAAGAATTCAAATGAAAAAATGACATAAAATAGAGATTTGACACACATAAGGAATGCACGACTGTGTATATATCTATGCATATCTCCTAAGCCATGTGGTTTCACAATATTTAGAAAATTTGGTTATGCATTGTCTGATGTGCATTGTCCAAACCCTAGAATTCAATATAAAAGATACGTTTTTTAGGAAAATAAGAGAGCAAATAGAGAGGCAATTCCAGATGTGGAGATTGTTCTCAAGGGGCAATTTTGATTCAAAGAGGCAAAAAAATGAGGAATTCATTGAAAGATCTATTAAAATGCAAGATCAAACCTCTACATCGCAAGAATGTTCGATAAAAGACAATCGGGGAGATTTAGAATTATGGACCTATAGTTTTCAATTCATTTTTCTTCCAATGTATGCTTGATTTTATTTTTGAGAATGTGTAACTAAGCATCTAGTTAGTATTTAAGTTAGATGAACCCTATATTAATACTTTGATATGATTTGGTTCTTTTATTAACGCAATTGGTCTGATTGTTATAATATGATTTGATTATGTGTTTTATTTATGTTCTAATAGAGTCAAAAGAGGGATTCATAAACTTTAACCTGAGTAATTCAATTGAAAACCTTATGATTAGTTGTTAGTAGACTCATGGTTAACTATTAGCATACCATAGGAATATCCAGTATCCTAGTAGGTCTTAATTTCCTATTTAAGTCCCCACATTATTATACCAAAAGAAATTTGGGTGGTTCTGCCACCCAGTATTGTACGTGTTCTAAAAAGGATCATTACCCCCTTGACCAACTTGTACTCCCATAAAGTTGAATAGCTACATATTGTTGTCTTCCACTAGGAAGCAATCAGCGGTGATATAGCTCTCTCGTCTGCATAGATCGTATCCTTGCTGAATTGCTTTGAATGGAGAGAAAGAGGCAGTTGTTAGGCAATTCAACTACTTGGTGAGGTTGTCAATCTTAGCCTACAATGTTGTCACTAAATTTGCAACAATCATTCCTTTAAGGTTCTGGAAAGTTGAATATTATCTACTTTTGTTTCGATTTCTAAAAGCAGCTATTGTCCGCCATCTCTTAAAACAAATTATGTGTTGGTTGCACTACTAGTTGTGTAATTCCTTGATGATAGGCATTGAACCATAGCCTTATGAAGTTCATAAGGGGTCCTTCGCTCTCTATGATATACTTCCTCCACCATCGTTCTTTTCGTATCTTGTTGACATTTAACTCTTCGAATTCCTCATTCTTGCCTTGTGATGACTAAATTGAAGCGTCTTCTACTTTGCATCCAATTTTCTTATCTTTTTTTAGTTTATCTTATTTCTTAGGATTGGGTACCTCAATCACATAAGAAACGATAACAATTTCTTAATTCAAAGGAATTCAAATCGTCCTAGTGCTAAAATTCTCCAGTAATAGGGCCAAACACTTATTAAACAAGTTTAATAAACTCTCAATTGAACAAGTTTAATAAACTCTCAATATCTACAAGTATGGAAATCGTAAACTTGTATAATCTAAAGGTATCAATCCCACGAGGAACTAAACTAAATGAATCATCCTCTACTTTGCATCCAATTTTCTTCTCTCTTTTTTTAACCTTATTTCTTGGGATTGGGTACCTCAATCACATAAGAAAGGGTAACAATTTCTTAAATCAAAGGAACTCAAATCGTACTAATGCTAAAATTCCTCAATAATGGGGCCAAACACTTGTTGAACAAGTTTTATCTATAATAAAACTCTTAATAGCTACAAGTATACGAATCGTAAACTTATAGAATCGAAAGGTATCGATCCCATGAGGAACTAAAATAAACCTAACTTCGTTAAGGTAATAAAAGATTATTTGAGTGAAATAATAACAAAAAATAAAAACAATTAAATAAAACAATCAACTAACAAATATCAAGTGAGCTACCAAAATTATTTAAGGATGATCACGAATAAGCACTTAGGATTTATTCTTTCATTATTTTGTTCCCTTAATGATTATCGATCCTATTATATGTTGATTTTAGATTTTATAAGAGACTGATTATTCTCTCTCAAGCTCTAATTAGTTAACCTAATTGAATAAGAAATTCAGATTTTGTAACCTTTCAATTCACAAAACTTCCTAACATTTTCAATTAGTTCTAAAGTGATCTATTGAATAATCGAGTTCTTACATAAGATCTCTCTTCGTATGATTATCAATTTGTTAATTGCATAATGTATTAAACTACCAACTCTCATTGCATAATTTAATCGAAATACTTTTTACTCACTCTTTCGATTTATTGTCAAAGTATAACATGCACAATTAACACAATACTAGGATTTTGTATTGAATCAATCAAGATCAAAGTCACAAAATAACTTAAGAACAAACCCTAATATGGAAATTTAGAATATAATGAATGTGATATACATCTAGAAATTAAGTTTACACATCAATTATTATGAAAATAAGAAAAGGGAGATAAAGAAAAACTCTATTCGGAGCTTGATTTGGAAAACTGAAAATTTGGATATGTTTCTCGATCTTCCTCGTTTAATCCACTTTTACAAGATGGTGGCCCCTTTTTAAGGCTTTGTAAGGTTCTTAAATAGTCTTTGAGCATATTGGTGGTGTAACTAAGGTTTTCACCATTTGATTCATTCCAAAAAAGCCCCTAAACACTAAAACAGATGGAAAAAGTCGCATATGGAAAGCCTCTGTCACTATCATGACAATGGAGTCCCGATTGTGACTTTGTAAATTGCTCTCTATCATGATCTTAAGAATGGAGTCATGATCATGACTCTAGGTGATTCTCTTTTTTCATGACCATGACATGGGAGTCACGATCTTGACATTGCCTACACAGCTCTATACACATTTAAATCTCTTATTCATCACCATTTGATTTTCAACACTAACAAATACATCAAACACCTCAAGAAACATATAATTAAGAATGAAAACATGCTCTAAAACACACAAACACTCAGAATATAAATAAACATTCACAATAACATAATTCTAAGCCTATACATGCAACAATCATCTAATAAACACCTATAAACACACTAAAACACCTATTAAAACATAGTATAAACTATACCTATTAGTGTACAGAATTTGGCTAGAAAGGAAAGAAGAATCTTCAAAAAGAAACAAAGAGACAAGACACAACTATACTAGAAAATTATACTCCAATGCAGATTGAACATGATAGCAAGGGGAATAGCGACATATCTCTCAACTGATATAAAGAGAAGATGGCTACTAGACTAGATACAGTTGAAGCTGAGGTTAAACATATGCTTCCTTATTTTGTTTATATCTACCCTCTTTGACAATTTAATCCTTGTAAAGTTGAACTGTTTTACTAATTATTAATAATATCTCATTAATTTTAAAAAACTTGTTGAGCTCTTAGTAGTCAGATTTTACAAATTGTTGAAAGGCTGGTAGGATTACCACCTAATTAAATCTTAAAAGATTAGAAATCCTTAAAGTTGTTAAGATTAACTAAGAAAATGAGATCATTTTAAATGAAAATAGTGAGCCCATTTAGGATGTAATCCTAATATTAATCTTAGCAATCTCTCTATGATTTGTAGGAGACCCTTCTCATTTGGAAGATAAAAATGTTGAATTACTATCAAGCCTTAGGTGCAAAAATCTCTTTGATTTTAAGTGGCACAAAGATACTTCCTTGACTAGAGTAATGCTTACAAAAGATTCAAACAAAACCTTTTAGAAGGAGAAATTCTTAGCAAGATTACCTCCACTATTATGTGTAAAAGTGAGAAACAAAATTTGAGAAACCCGCAATAACCAAATCCCTATAATAGATTAATCTATAGTGAGCTTATTAGTTATACCTAATGTAAAGGTCTAAAACTTTGCTGAGACATAAAACTCCAAAGTTTAAAACCAAAAAGGAATTATAATCTTTTTGCCAAAAATTTGATATTTCCCAAAACAGTAGCAAAAAACCTTATTGATAATGTAATAAATCCCATCATAGATAAATTCCATTAGAAAACATAGAAAATTCTATAAGAAAACTGACCTAGTAGGAAATATGTAAACAAGCCTCAAAACCTTCTTTCAAAATCAGAATTTAGCATTACATGCCATAGGTGCAAAAACACAAAAAGCCACACAGTCAGGTATTGTAAAATTAATAGGAAAATAAAAAACATAGATTTAGATCATAAAACTTTAGACAAAATCCAAGCCTTAATGATATCTAAAAATGGGCCCTCCTAATCATATTATGATTAAGATCTTGAAAATGAAACCTTAGGATTGGACACTGATAGTTCAACAAATAATGATGAGATGATAGAACAATCAGATTTAGAAAAACACGTTAACATGTTGACCAAAAACCAAAAACCAAAATTTCCATTTAGAAGTTGTGAATGACATTATGGAGCTCCTAACTATAAAAAGAATATTTTCAAAAACTATACTAATTTTTTGAAACCCCTAGTCAAAGCTTATCTTCAACATCTTCCAATACTTATAGTTTGACCAACATCCTAGATAAAGCAAACAAAACCAAAAAAAAAAACTCAAAACCTACACTTTCTAGCCTTTACTAAGAAATCACAACAATAAATAAGGGCTAAAAATACTCAAACAAAAACAAAAGGAAGATATGAAATCGTTAGGCATTTGCTTCAACAAATCAAGAGAGAAGAATGTGAGTCTGATGAAGAAACCAATGAGAAACTTGAGCTCAACAATGTTGAAAAATTACCTAAAGATTTTCTTTTCATTCTTAATCAAATTAGTTCCAGAAAATATTTGATTAAGGAAGCCCTTAAAGTGAGCAAAGACTTTAGTATAGGAACTATATCATTATTTGATATAGGAGTTGATTTGAACTGCATTAACCAAGGAATAACCCTACAAAATTGTTGCAAAAGAAACCTAAGAAAGACTTAAAGCCACCAATAACTCAAAGCCTAGGAGAAATCACAAAATTGATGCTTATATTTGTCAAGATGAATCTCTATAAAAACTTCCTTTGTAATCATAGAAGATATTTATCACGACATTACTTTAGGAACCCCTTTCATAAAATTGATTACCCCTTACATTGTCAGCAATGATAATATCTGAACAAAAATTAATAATAAAAACTATGCTTTCCTTTCATAGAAAAATCATAAAATAGGACATCAACCTAATCAAAGCCTATTCCATTACGAAAATTAATTGAATAACAACATTAATGCAAAACAAAAACAGTTGACATATTTGAAGAATGATGATGTAACAGAGAGAACAGGAAACTAGTTACTATATGAGCAAACCAAAAACAAAATTAGAAATTGACAAAAAAATCATCGAAATTGAAACTTATTCTAATTTGCCAAATGCTTTTGGGAATAGAAAATAACACATTATGGATTTGCATTATGAAAATGATTTTGATTAGAAATAAATCCCAACAAAAGGTAGGCTTATTTAGATGAACAAAAAATAAAACAATTATATAGAAAAGAGATAAATGACTTGTTAGGGAAAAAGTTAATCTTTACATATAGATCTTCATGGAGTTTGTGCTTTTTTTGTGAATAAGAATTATGAAAAAGAGAGGCAAGTACTTAGGTTAGTTATTCACTACAAAACTCTCAGCAAAACCTTAAAATGGATTAAGTATCCTATTCCAAACAAAAGAGATTTGCTTCAAGGATTATCAACACATAAATCTTTTTAGAATTCAACATAAAATCTTAATTTTGGCACATCCAAATTGATCCCAAAGCTAGGTATAAAACCACTTTTAGTATCCCATTCACTTAGTATGAGTAGAATGTAATGCCGTTTGGAATGAAAAATGGCCCTTTTGAATTCCAAAGAATTATTAATGAAATATTTTCCCTTTATTATGAAATTTGCCTTGTTTATACTTATGATGTCTTGATTTTTTTTCCTCATCTTTAAAACAACACTTCAAACACATCAAGAAATTCATTCACGTCATTAGGAAAAATGGATTAGTAGTGTCAAAAACCAAACCTAGCCTTTCCCAAATGAGGTTAAGCTTCTAGGACATTACATCCATAACAGCATCATTACACCCATTGAAAGAACCTTAAATTTGGCAACAAATCTCCCGATAAAATCATTGACAAAAAATTATCGTAAAGGTTTTTAAGAATCCTCAATTATGTTATTGATTTTTATTTAAACCTATATATGCTTTGTAAACCTCTTTATGATATATTAAGAAAAATCCTGAAACCTTGGTTAAAAAAAACGCACATTTAGTGGACCAATTCAAATAAATGGTAAAAAATATTACCATTGTACATCTAGCTAACCAACAATCTTTAAAATCATAGAAATAATTACTTTTGACTTAAAACTGAATTATAAGAAACAAATAGTTCAATACACATAGGGACATTAGAACCTTACTCAAAAAATTATTCAACAATCAAAAAAGAAATTGTTTTATGCATTTTAAAATTTCAAAGTGATTTATTAAACCAAAAGTTTTTACTTCAAATTGAATACAAATCTGCAAAAGAAGTTTTATTAAAATATGTTCAAATTATTGCTTCAAAACAAAAATTTACCAAATAGAAAGCAATTTTAAGTATTTTTTTATATTGAATTCATTAAAGGTGAAGCAAACTTTATTCCTAATTTCTTACTAAAAATTTTCACAATCTAGTAGATCATGATCCTAAGAACAGAAACCCCTTCCAAAGCCTCTGTTATTCCTACTCAAGTGAGCATCTCTTACTCATATGAGCCTATCTACTTTCAAGACTACCCTTTCAAAGTGCACAATTGAGCAACTGGCCAAAATTGGGAAAGAGGTACTGGAAGAAGAGAAAGCAATACCTTTTCTACCAAAAAAAACAAGGTGAGATTTCATCCAATATGATTAGCATTTTTGGGTGATTAAATCATCTTTCAATAACTCTATACTTGATTATAGCTCTAAGAGATTCACTAGACGAGTGCTAAGAAGGGAAATTTCTTTCAAATTTGGTTATTAAAAATGTAACCAGAAATTTTATTTTTACATGAGCGAAAATCAAAATAAATTTCTTTAACAAAATTTTCAAACGATGTTCCAATTTCAAAACAATTATTTTGGAAAAGAACATTTGCAAAATATTTTGAAAATTGAAAATGAGTTTTATAGCCCAGACCCTTTTAAAGTGGTTAATAATGTTTTTCCAAAAGGATGACATTATAAACTTGGGATTATCTGAAACTCAAGATTACTATATGCATATCCTTGAAGAAACTGAATATGTAAAAAGCAAACATTAGCTTGACAATACAGTTCCCACATCCTCCGCATCAACATAGTGATATTTCTTATGAAGTGGGGGCTTGAGCTATGGAAGCCCAAGAACTTTAAAACCCGATTTACAATAAATTTGCCTTGTTACTTGGTGTATACCTATTACAACCATTGGCAACCTGGTTAAGTGCCTTTTTAATGAATAATGTGACAATCGCCACTCTGACCGTTCTTTTTCAACATTAGAATGAACTACAATTTCATGTTCTGGTTTATCAATTGGTGAAAATGGTATGGAAGCATCCCACAAATATTTTTGCTAAAAGTATATGAAGGATATTAAACTTTCAAAGCAAAATACCAAACAAAAGACTATAAAGACATTTTTTCTCCAATTTTTTTGTTTTTGTAAAAGTTCTTCATCCTTTGGATTTTAGCATGGAAATATGACTATAAACAAGACTCATAGTTGGAGATTCCAGTACTAGTGAGAAAATTCAAGGTCAAATGGTGGGACAAATTTTTGTAAGGAAATAAAGCACATCTAGTGGCTAACGAAAAACAATTAGCCCAAAATTCTCATTCATTAAAACAAAGTGAACGAACTTTATTCTTAGAACAAAAATCGAAAACCCAAACATTATTGACTACAAAAAAAACAGAAGATAAATATTTTGAGATCATGAAACAATTGATAAAATCAAGATCATCTACAATGACCTTAGAAAACAGTAAAGAAGAGGAGCTGGAGCTGAAAGACTTAGAGATTAATTTAATCAATTTGTAAAAGCATGAGCCTAAGTACCTTATAAAATGTGAGCCCAACTATTTTACTTTGTATCAAGCCTAACATAAGGGCCCAAAAGCAAAAAAGAAAGAATCATTTAAATTATTTGACATAAGTGACTTCTACAAAAAGAGAACAATTTGAAGATGTGTAATTACTCGAAAAGACGTCAAGGAGTCTATATAAGAAGAAAGTTCAAAAGAAGGAAAGAGAGGTTCTTCTTAGCTTCTTCTTCCACTCTTTCTTTTCTAAGTTCTCCTTAGTTCTTGCTCCTCCGAGAGCTTGAACATCTCTCCTCCTTTTCTAAGACATGGCCTAGTGCCTAAAGCCCCCAAAGCCCCTCAAAACCAAAGCTTTGTACGAAGCTTTGTTATTTTTAACAACTGCCTCATTTGAGCAAAACTTTTGTCTTTCTATTTAGTTTTTACATATGAGTTTTGTTGGAATATGAGAATGGGAACAATCTCATATTGGAAAGGAGAAGAAGAGAAGGCCTTATAAGCTAAAAAGGAGTCAAACCAAAAAGCCTAAGGGCATTTTGGTGGTGGGCCTCCTAATATGGGCCTCCAACAATGCTCTTCCTTCCTCTCATGCAACTCTCTCTTATATTGGATCCGTCACATTTTCAACATGGCATCAGAGCCTACCGACTTTGTTTCAGCCCATGAAGATCCTTAGAATCTTGACAAGTGCTACGGCCCAATATCTGAAGTCCAACAAAGAAGGCTTAGTGAGGAATCGAAGGCCCAATACCTGAAGCCCAGTGAAGAAAGACTCAGTGAGGAAGATCCAGGCATCATAGACTTGTGGCCTTTGAGGTTCAACAAGAGTACAAGCTCAGACATAGATCTGTGGCCTCTGAGAGTTCAAGTGAACACAAGCCCAAGCACCAGACCCAGGCATCATAGACTTGTGGCCTCTGAGATTCAACAAGAGTACAAACTTAGACATAGATCTGTAGCCTCTGAGACTTCAAATGAATACAAGCCCAAGCACAAAAAAGGTCAGAAATTGAAGGCAAGTTACAACTGGGCCAAGGCCAATTGAACTTGAGGAGTGTTGGAATATCAAAATGTGAGAAATCCTATATTGGAAAGAAGAAGAAGAGATGAAGGACTTATAACCCAACAAGGAGACAAAT
>JAOSBN010136256.1:0-21972 GCA_027563595.1 Erythroxylum suave
TTAATGAGTGCTAAAAGTCCACTTTACCCTTCCTTTAATGCTTATTGGTCTCCAAACTTAAGTGACATGCCAAAAATACCCTCAGTTCATCTTATTGCATTAATTTCACTAACTAGTGAAATAAAATCCTACTAACATTTAAATAAATAAATAAACTCCAATAATAATTCTATCATGACCTTATAATTTATTTTGAATCATGCTTAACAACTTCATTCATTCTAAGGCAAAAATTCATGCTTATTCTATAACATATCTGCTTAATTCAATGAAAAAAAATTTGGGGGCCAACACCTTGGGTTTGCCCATCAAGCCACCTTAGGTTAATCGGTAGGTATCATTCATACCAATTTCATTGATTTATGCAACTATCGGGTTGTGCCATCAATTGTTGATTTAGCACACTCACTAGATCATCAACTATTGACTTGTATACATCCTATGTATATAACCCAACTTGGCCTCTATCCACATTAACCTTGGGTGGTTTGCCCAACAAATCAATGCTTCCAGTTAGGACAAACCAATTAATCCAAAAATCTAATTTCCATGGTTTGAACATATTCGTGTAGAGCGGGCTTGGGTTTGCCCATCAACCCAACTCTAAAAGAACTCTGGTTCTTGCCATATCAATGGAAGGTGCATGTCCTAATATTTCGGTTGAGGGATTTGTTCTTTGGTCTCATCAATACGTAGATGATTTTGTGCATACATATCACATATACACATTTAGATTATAGACAACTCAATTGAATTAAGCCTATCTCCATAACTACCCTTAAAATGCATCTAATACATATATCACACAAAGGAGGCCTAATTTAGGTTATGACTTAACTATGCATTTAAAGTTCGTGATTCGATTCAACTCTTGAACCTAATAGGGTACTGGTGTTAGTCTTGGCTAATTTGAATTATGAATGTGATTCGATTAGACACCCTAAAATTTGATCATTTTGATGTCCAAATTAAACACCTTAATCCTAGTTTATATGCCTTTATCTAATCACATTAGAAATGTTATACTCTACTTAGAATAATTCTAAATTAATCCCTAGGATTTTCAAAATTCTTGTACACCAATTAGTACTCTATAATATCTACCTAAAAAATTTCAACAAATGCCAAAATTATCTTTACGGCCAAAATCGTCAAGATAAATAAATTAACCTATTAGACACTAAAGAGCTCGATTCGATGTTTGAAAAATTTCCAGAACCCTAATTTTAAGCACATTCATTAAACATGTTATTACCATCAAAATAATACATATCTTAAGAGATAAGAACTATTTAGGTCTCATAACCTAAATACATACATTATAAGACATTAAGTAAGTCAACTCCATCAACTTTCAAAAAGTTGACCAATGTTGACTTTGACCTTATTTAATAATTGAATCAAAATCAATTAATTAGGAAAAACTCCAGTCTTATAAACATTCTAAACGTGTCTAATAAAAAATTCTAGAACCTAATTCTTAGGAATTATTTATTAATAACTAGGAAATAGCCTACATATCATATGTGTATGCATAAGATAATCACTTTACCAACAAGTGTCATGAATGCATAAGATAATCACTTTAACAACAAGTGTCGTGAATCTCATACACATGGCAACATATCATCTTGCATGTGCATGCATAAAATTTATAAAAATAGTTTTTATAAAATTAATAAAGGATTTTACATGAATGCATATTAATCATATTTTCAAAATTTTCAGAACTTCATACAAGCATCAACCTGAAACTAAATTCGTAATAAAATAGAAAATGACATTAAATTGCATTTTATTTTCACAAAAGCATAATATAAAAAATTATAAACATTTTTTTGAAAGAAAAACATAATAAAAATTTTCTAGAATTATTACAAAATTTTAAAAATCAGCATATGAAATCAGTTTTCCAGAAAATCCTAGAAATCAACATATGAATAGTTTAGATATAAATTCACAATAAAATAGTAAATGACATTAAATTGCAATTACTTCAGCTGAAACATAATATAACATCTTATAGAGATTTCTAAGAAAGAAAATCAGAAAAAAAAAAAGGTTTCAAGAATTTAAACGAATTTTTCCAATTCAACATGCAAGTCAGTCACAACCTAGCAAACACTTTGCACATGTTCAATACATCATCTATAACATGCATAAATTTCCTCTGATACCATTGTTGGGCTAGCCATGGTTGTATTTATGACATGCAAGTGGATTCACTGGACGTGTCAGAATCAAGATTTTGACACCATGACAACCTGAAAACTACATAATCTAACATGCATGCTTAGATATGTATAAAAGAACATGAAATATAAACCTTTTACCTTATATATCTCCTCCTTTCTTGTTTCTTCTCCTTGTTTGGGTTGTTAAAACACCAAACCCTTCCTTTATCACCCAAGAACACGTAAAGAAGGAAGATGAAACAATGTACTAGTTTTAGAATACCAAACTTGATGAATTCAAGAAGATGTTCAAATTGGAGATAGGTCAAGGTTATCATGCACACATGTTGATTTATACAACAATTCCATAAATTGCATGAAGATAACTCAAGAACTCTTCTCACTCTCTTTTAACTCTTCTAGATCCCTTTCTCTATCACTTGAGTGTGTACGAAGTGGAAGAAGCTTATGTACATAAGTGAAGAACTCACATGTATATCATTTTGTGGCCTATATCACAATCATATTTAAATTGGGCCATACACACTTGTTTTTCATTCGATCTTTTATACGTGTGACCCTTAAGGTTCCCGGTTATTTAAGGCACTTGAATTAACTCTTAATTCAAGCAAATCATGAAGGGTTTTGTGATGCCAATTTACCAGAATATGAGTGGATTAACACATGAGCTCTCCAATAGTTAATTATCCAACTTATGAACCTTTCCATAGACAATTATCTTGCAATTCGTCCTTTCACCATACTATACCCCACTTGGTTCAGAGTATGGGCTATGTTTCAACTCCTACTATACTGACTATGTCACAGCTAGTCCAAGTGATGTTACTTCTTATTCTAGGATCTCATTACTCTATATTCCATTGAAGACTCTCTTCATGACACATAACTTCTTTGGCTAGAGACTCTCAAGTAATGACCCTGATAAGAGGCTGTGAGTGTCTTCTCCTTCTATCAGGAGTGTTGTATCTTTTAGTGGCTACCCAATTACCTTCGAATACCAATACATCTACCCAATGACCACCCTAAGAGTGACCTCGTCTCGAGGTAACAAGAAATGATGTCAAAGCACAGGATTAGTATCCAAGATATCCTTGAGTAGCTCAAGTCTAAAGATATTTCCACCATTTCTATGATGAGATTAATCATTGACATTTTATAGATCATCCACATGATAATTTCATAGTGGGTCATCTAATGTACTTACTACCCTTAATAAGCATCCACATGTTAACTCTAAAGATTTCATGTTTACAGTTTATGAGATCCACTACTTAATCAAATCAAGAAGTATAACATGTGCTAATATGTCTGGATTAATAATGTCTTATCTTATTAATCCTATGACTAGAGATTATTTAGATACTAACATAATTGCATATGATATGAATCTTATTATTATGATCTCGTCATGATGTCCTTCATGCTATGTTTTGTATCATGGACTTCATTAATTCAATTTAAAATCAACATCAATTCATATATGAAAGAATATAAAATTAATAAAAATGCCTTTCACTTTACTAATCAAAATAAAGTTAGTACAAAAGTGTTAAAGGTGATTGCCTTTAGAAAACTACTCTAACAGAAACCCTTTATGATTTGCTTTAATTAAGAGATAATCCAAGTTCCTAAAATAACCAAGAAACTAAAGGTCACACGTATAAAAGATCAAATGAAAAATGTAATGTGTATGGCCAAATTTAAGTAGGCCATAATCGTGACAGAGGATATGAAGGACTACATAAGTTATTCTTCACTTATGTACACCAGAGTTTAAACTTCTTACACACACAAGTGAGGACATAAGGGCTCTAGAAGAGTTCTAGAGTGAGAGAGATGTATCAAGAGTTTTGTTCTTCTTTTTATTCAATTGTTGTATAAATCAATGTGCATGCAATAAGATTCTTGACCTATCTTCTATCATTTTGCGCATCTACTAGAACTCATCTAGTTTGGTACTCAAATCACACTTATACATTGTTTCTTCTTGATCTTTGTGTGTTCTTGGGTGATCAAGGAAGGGTTTGGTGTTTTCAACAATCGAAACAAAGAGAAGAAAGAAAAAAGGAGGGGAAAAAAAGAGGTAAAATTTTTATATTTCATGTTCTTATATAAATATCTATGTATGCATCTATGATTTTGTTTTGTTGGGGTTGTCATGATGTTGGAATTTAGATTCTGACACTTCAGTTCTATTCTCATACATGTGATGTGTGCATCCATGATATCCCCAACAATGGTATGAGAGAAATTTTATGCATGATATAGATGTGTTGAACATGAGCAAACTGTTTGCTAGGTTATGACTGACATGCATGTTGATTTGAAATAATTCATGTAAATTGTAGATTTTTTTTAATTTCTTCTAAAAAAATGTTTATAAAATGTTATTTCATGTTTCTGCAAAAGGAAATTGCAATTGAATGCCATTTACTATTTTATTACAAATTAATATCTAGACTACACATATGTTGGTTTTTGGGAATTTCTGTAAAAATGGATGCATGTGATGATTTTGAGATTTTCATAATAATTCTAGAAAATGCTATTTTTTACGAATTTTGTTTCAGCTTGATGCATGTCTGAGTTGCAATTACATGAGTCACATGCATGAACATCTATTAAGAGTTTGAGCTGTTAGAAGCAATGAGAAGGATGATGATCTGTCTGAGTGTAAAAAAATGGAAGTTATGGATATCTTTGAGAAATAGTATATGGTTCAATATGATAGACAAAGATTCAATGCATTTGTATTTGTGGATGTGTCATTGAATACAACATTAGTATTGTACCGTGATAGTATATCTTTGAATGTGATCTAGATGCAAATACATTGTCATGGATTGATGGAGGAAAGTAGAGAAGTAAGTACAAATGATAAGATTTAAAGTGTACAAGCAAAGTTGAAAGAAAACAAAATTTCTATGACCTTGAGAGGTTGAACTTAAACTTGGAATGGATGTATAATTAATATAATGCATGTTTAGGATTTGGTATAAAGTTATGTCAGTGGAGATGTGATCAAAACTTCATGATAGTTATGCTTTTGTAATATTGAATTGGTTGAGAACGTATGCATATAAGATAAAATAAATGATAATGGGAAGATGAAATGAATGATAGTGATATATATAGAAGTTCCCAAGGTTAAGTTGATTTCTTATTGTGAGTGCATAATTGATAATGTGATTACTTGGTAATGATGCTATTAAGCACTTATGTATTATATGTTTGGAGAAGATATAGGAAGTGATCCATGACTTATTGAATGCTTTTAAGTCTTAGTACCCATAGTTAAACTTATGAGATGACTCATGGTAATGTAGGAAAACATTTATAATGATCATTTGGGGGATAGATTGAAAGTTTAAATATGTAAATGATGTTTATATGTGTGATGAATTTGAGGAAAAAGGAAAGAAAAAGAAGCAGGGCACGATTGTGGCATAGTCTCCATAGTCATGGCCAAGATAATTTGGCTCTGTCATGATCGTGGGAAGGTCTCCCATGATCGTAGGTAGGCAAAAAGGGATAAATGTTGTCCAGAATCAATTGAGATTAAGGTATCATTTGCGTAAGATATTAGTTGATGACTTTTCAAAAATACACCTCTAGATAAGATGTAATGATTATAATGGTACATACCAAAGTATTAGAGTAAATGAATGTGTTTATTTCTTCACTGAGTTTCATTGTAAAGAATCTTCTATTCATGTAAGATATGATAGAATTGATTTTATTGAGATTTTATGAATAGTTGAAATCAATCTTATTTTAAGAATGGTTGAGAAGTGATGATGAGTATAGTTGACTAACCAAGAATATGTAAAGAGTATAGATGATTGAGGAGAGAAAACTTCATTTGATGGAAATTTTCATCAAATTATATCATTTAACACAAATGTTCCATTTCTAGGAACGAATGACTATTAAACAAATGAAAAGTGAATGTTGGAGTCAGTCAGAAATGGAACTTAGGCATAAAAAGCTAAAATTGTTATAGAAAGTATATGAATTTTGTTAATGTAAAGTAAACCATTTACATTATTAGGTTCATGAATTGGAGAAGATGTTGGTGCTATTGCCAAAGGAACTTAGATTCACAATGTACTCTATATTCGTATGTTCAGAAGGTATAAGTTAGATTTGATGGTTATATTTAGAAAATTGAGACTTGTAAATGAATTGAAATGTATGGAGAAACTAGTAAGGATGGTCTGACATTAGAATAAATCGATAAGAAATCAAAGGAAATTGAGTGAAGGGAGAAAATCATTCGATAAAAAAAGTCAATTGGGAGACTAATAAAAATATGAGATAATATTACCTCATTTGAGAAATTAGTTACTTAAGAGTTTCGAGAACTAGTTATAGACACTTTGAGTTAATTGTGATGCCTTTTTAGGTTGGCAAATGCCCCGGCAATGTTTATGACATTAATGAATAAAGTGTTCCAATTTTGATTGGATCAATTAGTGACTGTGATCAAAAATGATATTTTAAGTATATTTGAAAAGTTGAGAAGAACATTTTGAACATTTGAGGTTAATCTTACATATCATGAGGGAGAAATAATTATATGCCAAGTTCAGTAAGTGTGAATCTTGGCTAGATCAAGTAGTATGTTAGGTCTTATGGTATCTGAACAGGGCATAGTGGTAAATCCAAAGAAAACTGAGGCAATAATGAAGTGAGAAACTCTAAGGAATATATATGAGTTCTGGAGTTTTCTAGAATTATCTGAATATTGGATGTTACTAGAGGTTATCGAGGGGTTTTTACTAATCTTAGCCCTTTGAAAAGACTTCTAAGGAAAAATGTGTCATTTAGATGGACTAATGAATGTGAAAAGAATTTTTTTAAGGACTTAAAACATCGAATAATTACAAAACTAGTTTTAGATATTCCAACAAGATTTGGTGGTTATGTAATATATAGTGATGTTTCACATCAGGAAATTAGGAGGTATTCTAATGCAACATAGTAAAGTGATTTTTATGCATCGAGATAATTAAAGTCTGATGAGTTAGATTATTTGGCACATGATTTAGAAATTGATTCAATAATAATTTTTTGAAAATTTTGGAGATATTAATTTATATATAGGGTGAAATATTTATCAGATCATAAAATTTTGAAGAAATTATTAAGTTTGAAAGAGTTAAGTGTGAGATAGAGACAAGGAATAGAATTGTTGAAAGATTATGGTTGTACAAATGAGTATTATCTAAAAAAGTTAGTGTTGTATCTGATGCATTGAGCAGAAAATCCAATAGCAGTGTAGCCTGAATTTGGATATAGAGGTTACTAAACCTAGTGTAATAAAGATCATAGAATGTCGAATTGAATTGTGGGAAATTTATTAGCTATATTGATTTTTTAGATTAGTTTTATATGAAAGGACTAGAAAAGCCCTATGTGAGGATTCAAAATTGGTGAATCTTATTAAGAGAATTTAAAAGTGAATTCAAAATTTTGAGTTTGAATTAGAAAATGATATTCTGTAATTAAAGTAAGGAGTATGTGTAACCAATATAGATGATCGAGAAAAGAGATTTTGGATGAAGCCCACATAGTAGCCTATGTTGTACATCCTAGTAGCAATACACTAAAACAGTATTTAAGGGCCAAGGGAGGAGAAGAAAAATGGCTAAATGTGTAATGACATGTTTGATTACCAATAGTCTTAATTGTTGGAGATATGTTTAGAACTTATATTTTTAGAGTTCTTTGGAGCATATAATCAATAAGCAGCTCTGATTTAGTTTGATTATAGCGATCATTATATAGTGCTATCAGTATGACACTATATGAGGCATTATATGATAGAAAGAGTCGTACGACTTTATATCAGGATGAAAAAGGCCTAAGGATGGTTGAAGGCCTAGAATTGATTCAAGATATTGTTGATAAGTGAAATTGATTTGTAGTAGAATTTAACTAACTCAAGAAAAATAAATGAGTTAGGTGGATCAACACCGAAAAGATATGGAATATCAAGAGATCGATAAAGTGTTTTTGAGAGTCTCGTCTTGACGAAATATGTTAAGATTCAGTACAAAGGGTAAACTAAGTCTGAGATTCATTGTTCTATATGAAATTATCAAGAGAATAGGACCATTGACTTATAGTTTAGTATTACCAATAAAGATGTCTTAGATTCACAATACGTTACATGTGAGTGTGTTTAGGAAATATCGGTAGAATTTGACATATGTGTTATCGATAAGAGAAGTGAAAATTTGCGAGTAATTTGAGAAATATCAAGGAATTAGTTAAGATAGTGGGGTCTCTAAATGAGTGAATAAAAACTGATTAATTCCATCAGTTATAGCCCTTTGGAAAAAAATCATTCGAGTGAAGAAGTTACATAGGAAACAAAGGAGCATATGAGGAAACAATAACCCCCACCTTTTTTTGTTAATCATGCAAGAATTTTGAGGATGAAACTCATTACAGGAAGAATTGTAACATCTCGTTTCCATACTTAGGGTTAGAACAAAGGATCCTAAACCAAGATATATGAGAAATAACATGGAGAATATGTGAGGTGCATTGCATTTTCCTTCATATCACCAGTATAAACATAAACACACGTGACTATTAATGTGATTAAGATACGAATAGTGAATATTTTGCCTTGAAAATTGACTTGCTGAGTGTTAATAGCAAGACAATTGATAAATGTTAGTAGAATTAAGAGTCAAATGGTAGTACAAATTATTCATAAGTGACATTAAGATTTAATGACAAGTGCCAGGAAAAATAGGGAAACAATTGGATTAGAAATTGGAGACAAATGGACTAATTTTTAAAGATGACCTATTGGAAACCACAAGGTGGTAACATGTAGCAAGTGACAAGTCACTTGCCTTGCCACACATCTCACCCTCGTTATACTCACCCTTGCAAGACATCCTTGATTTGTCTTTCATTTGGCTAAATATTTCATCTTTTTTGTTACTTTCTTTTTCTTCACGATTTTACTTCTTCAAACTTCTTTAACATTGCATCTTGCTTTTATCCATCATTTACCACTTCCATTTTATTTTCTTTATCATCTTGACAATAAAAAAAACCTATCCTACCCCTTTCCTGATGAAGATTGTGTAGCTTAAAGATTTAGGGTTTCTTAGTGATTTTGAAGAGCTTGGAATTTTATCAAGTAAGTAGCTTACTAATCTCCATGGGTAGATGTAAATGAAATAATTATGATAGGTAATTTGAGATTTATGATCACGATCATGAAATTGTATATGTGCTTTAACGTGAGTGTAATAATAAAGAGGTTTATGTTCTAATGGTAGCGTGTTAACATTATTCATGATTTGTTTAATAAAAAGAATTTATGATGGTTAATAATGAAGGTGATGATTGAAAAAGAGTTGAAGGCTTATAAATGAAGAAGAGTGTTATATCAAAGTTTTGTGTTCATGATGAATGAAGAAAATTGATGAATAAGAATATATGATGTGTTCTTATTTGAGGATATAAAAGCCATGAATTATAGCCTATTAAGTGAGGAAATAGATTGAGTGTTTAAAGTATAAGAAAGATGTTAAAGTAATATTATCGGAATGAGAATTAGGTATAATAATGAAAGGTGATGAAATTTTTTGTTTTTATATGATTGATGAACCTTAAGTTATAAGTTGTCTCATGAATGTTATTGAGATAGTTTTGAGGTAAAAATGAAGAGGTTATGAATCCTAAATGATGGACTTTGGAAATGAATTGTTTGATGCATTTTAAAGGAGATATATTATGGGAAGAGTTAGGATAGAATGTATGATATGACTAAATGAATGATGATGAATTAAATGAGTAGAGTTTTGGGACTCTAATGCAATCAATATGGTGGTTGAATTAGTATGAAATGAAGTTGTATAAATGATGTGAATGCTGGAAAATTTAGAGTCAAATTGATGTTAGCATGTGTTGAATTCATGGAAGAAACGAGGAAGAAAATGTAAGGCATGATCATGACCTAGCAAGACTATGGTTCTATCATGCTCATGGTAGGATCACCACAATCTTGGCCAGTTTCATGAGGTTCTGTCACGATCGTGAGAGAGACACCACAATTTTAGGTAGACATATGGAATAAAAGGTTGTCTTTTGAGTGATGTTTGAACCAACTAATGTTAAGGTACTTCCTTATGATGTATTTAGGCTTGAATGAACCTAGCATAATGCTTGAATATGTGATTAAATGGGAGATATGTTTAGTGTGATAAATGAGCTTATAGCATACTGAATGAATTGTTGGTATCAAAGTACCAAAATCTAGAAAATTGTGAATTCTAATGGGATTCAAAGAAGAAGAGAAATGTGTCTTAAGTAAAGATGAATGAGACGTTGGATAATTTTAGGATCTTACAATGCTAGAAAAGGAATTGGAGAGTATATATATGATAGATATATGGTTGATGATATTAGAATGACCAAGTTCTCATAAATGCAAACCTAAGTGCAATCTTGATGTACACAAATGATGATGTTTAAATGATCAAGAGATGTGATTAAGGATAAATACCTAGAATACTCTATTTGAGCATGCATTATACATTATACATATATATGTGTGTATAATTGAATGTTTATATAATTGTGCAAATTACTAATGTGTGTACAATGTGTGTATTACGTGAAGTTAATACATAAGAATGAATGTCAGCATCCAGCCATTTCCGGATCATGGAAGATAATACTAATTTGGAGCATACTATATTGACCTAGATGGTTTTACATTAAATGAATGCTTTATTTTACATTTTTGTATTAATTTATTTTTGATGTGATTGTGATTGTGATAATTCTAAACACTAATAGTCCGAGGAGTTTGATAAATGTGAACATATTGCAAGTGCTTCATTAAATGTGAATGAGCAAGAAATAAGTGATTCTCAACATATTTGTTGAATGTCGGACTTAGGTTTGATGATATGTGAAAGTGAATGTGTAAAGTGAAAATAAATGATTAATTTTTATATGATATTTGATGCATTCCACTAAATGAATGCATGATCAGATAAAGGTAGTTGTGATTAGAGTAGCTACCGAAAAAGAGTATGTTCTCGAATACCATCGATTTCTTCAGGGATATGCCCCATAAGAGTAGAGTGCTACATTGTCTTTAGTTTTAAATTTGTTCATTACAGATAACAAGGTGATAAGTGAAGCTTTAAGCATCAAGCTAGACTAGCATCACATTGACCTAAATTATTCCACCCTTCTATCTCAAAAGCACATCTTTGAACTATATGGTTTGCATAAATCTTAAATAAAAAGGGGTCTTCCTCATAGTAACTTTTCAAGTCAAATAATAATTTCTTTTCCTACTACTAAGAAACCCCCTTAGGGAAAATCATAATAGCCAAATAATTATCAATTTGACAAACTATAAACGTTCAGGTTCACTAATCTCTTCGAGACTACATAAACTAAAGATTTTCCAAACATCATATTATAGTTACTATCAAGTTTCTATCCCCTTTTTTATCCTTTATCTCCATATTGAGTTCTTGAAAAAATATCCATTTAATTAATCTTGGCTTCACATCTAACTTATTTAGCAAATACTTTAATACAGAGTGATTAATGTAAATAACATCTATGGACCAAATTAGATAAGATCTAAAGCTATCAAAGGTTAAAACCACTACAAGTAAATCCTTTCCTGTAGTTATATAGTTTTCTTGAGCATTAGAAGTCCTGTTAGGGTAGTATATGGGTTGAAAGAGCTTATCCCTCCTTTTTCTAAGAACTGTACCTACTATAAAATCACTTACATCATATTTTAATTTAAATGCAAGATTCCAATATAAGGGAAAAATAATTAGGGAATTAGCATTTAAGAAGAGTAAATGTATCTAAACACTCTTGAGTGAAAATAAAAGGCATATCCTTCTTAAGTAACTTAGTTAATGGCCTAGAAATGTTATATAAGTACTAAATAAATCTTCTAAATAAACCTACATATCTTAAGAAACTCCTAATAGCCTTAACCAAAGTAAGGGGTGCTAATTTCTTAGTAGTTTCCACTCTTTTTCTATTAACCTCAATCCTCTTGTAAGAGATTTTATGGCCTAAAACTAGCATTTCTTTAACCTTAAAATGGCATACTCTCAACCTGGTAACAATCCTTTTATGGATTAACCCTTTCCTCTCATTAGACACCACTTTCATCCCTCCTTTCTTTCATAAAATATGTATAGGGCTTATCCATGAACTATTAGAAATAGGATAAATTACCGTACATTAAAAAGTCTAATTCCCTTTGCCTTCAAAACTTCCTTTATGGTTAGGATTAGCCCATATTAACGTTACACAATTGGTTTAAAATTATTCTCCATCAAAATTTTATTTGAACAAAAGAAGGGTTGACCCCTTTGATATCTAGGATCTTCCACGCTATAACCTACTTATGCACTCTAGGTCTCTTTAATAATTTTTCTTTTTATTCTACTTTTACGTTTCATACTATAATTACTCGTAACTTTGAATCTTTCTCCAAAAATGAATATTCCACAATTGGGTAGTTTCTTCAATTCTAACATAAATAGATCTTTAATGAAAGATTTCAAGCTTATTTTTTAGTTCTTATCAATTTCTTCAAATTCCTTCCTCTATATTATAGGCTTGTTAACCTCAATATAGGATACTTACTCCTCTTTTGAGGGGTCAACATCATCCTCTTCTTCTTGAGCATTAGCTTCCTCCTTTCCTCCTACCTCTACCTCCTCTTCATTTTATACCATTGTTACATTCATGTTTTCCTCAATAACTAGTCCATTAGTACGTTCGAGGGGTGTCTTAGCTACAGTGAAAAATTGTATGAAGACATCTGCAAGATGTTGATAATCCTCTTGTTTTCAATCATTGATAAGTATAGACAACATTGTATTTTTGTAGGTAATTTGGTGTGTGTTTAGTGATTAATTTGACTGTTTAGCATATGTTTAGATGAAGAATTGTGATAGTTTATAAATATTTGTTTTTTAAGTGTTTTTTGGGTGAGAAAATGTATTTGAGCTTCAATTATATATGTATATATATATATGAGATGTTGTGATGAGTTTGTTAGTGTTTCAAGGCATTCAGAGGAGTTTTATAGGAGGCCCGAACCAAAACATAGGCCTGTTAAAGAAGAAGAAGAGGACGGTTCTGATGCCGAAGCTTCCTAGATTAGGTGATCTCTTGACGTCACTGCTTTCCTAAGTCGTCCATCCTAAGTTTCATTTCCTCCCCATTCTCTTTTTTATTCATTTAATGTGTAAGGTAGAGATGGGTTGGATGGTTATGGATTTCAAGTTTTTAACGATGTTTTAACTTTTCCTTTGGGATTTTGCTTAGATTTAATGTTAATCTTATTGAATTGTTTATATTTGGTTTGGGTGTTATGATTAATTAATGTATTTGCATGTTTCAGTAACAAACTGAGAGGGTGAGCTAGATAAAAATGATTAGATTAGAATAATAAGAGTTAAGCAATATAATTTTCCACTTAATCAATCTAGTCAGTGATTTCATGAAGAGAGATCCTGTGCAAGACCCGATTGTTTATTAGAGAGCTTTATAACTAATTAAAATTGTAGGTAATTTGTTAATTGAGAGATTGTAAGTCCATAATTCGATTAGGGTTTACAATATAGGGAATGAATATAACTCAAGAGAGAGTAATCAACCTTAAGATCATCCAGAACCAACATACCATAAACACATAAATAGCTAGATTAGTGTTAGTGATAAGTAAAATCCCCTCTATCATAACTTGATTAATTCTCTTGAATGACTTCCATTGTACATTAGTTGTTTGTTGCTAGTTTGTTTGGTTTATTTTGTTTTCAATTTATTATTCGAATTTGAGTCTTAAACAAACCACAACCTGATTAAGTGGTACCTAAGCACATTTTTTATGGGACGATATCTGCTTTTTACTACAAGTAACTACTTGTATCCTTATGATTTTTAGCGTAAAATAAGCAATTTGTCTTTGCAATCAACAATCATTCCATACAAAGTTATAATGATTTCTCCACTTAAGCTTATAAGTATTCCCATGTAGGGTATCTTAAAGCTAGTTCTCTAAATGAATTAGATGCCTCTATAAATAGTTTGATGCTTAATATTCATGATTAGGGTGATTACCTTAGAAAATGTCACAATACATCATGTATATTGATTGGGCTTCCAAAAATACCATAAAATTCGTGGAATACTATAAACCCCATAAGAAAATTGCCCACTCTATCATGTAAACAAGCCACTTACAAGATCAAGACAATAGGCTCTAAAGAAAATTAATAAAAATAATAGAAAACAAAGAAAAATAAAAGGTGAGATGAATATAAATTTAGCTTTCCTAATAACTTAGTCCCCAAGGTCCTAACTTAAAGAATACATCAAAATTAAAGAAAAAGTTAGGAATCTCAGAAACTTGATTGGAATCCTTTAAGTCTCCAAAAACTTGATTATATACTTATTAAAATACACTTTAAAATGGGTTTCTTGGTTGTCTTTTCTCTTTCTTTTAGTGTTATAAGGTTTCTTTTTCTGTATTTTATGCTCCTACCTTCTCTATAGCTCAATCTTATCTTTTTAGTTTTGAATTTCAAATACAAAGAGATAAATGAGTATTAACAAAGGCGTGTTGATAATTGTGTAGCTCGAATTTAGAATGTAAGGGTCTAAATCTAACATATGCATAAACATGGGCATGTTACATTAACATGGCCTACTTAAAATTTTAAATAGTTATATTGCTAACTTACACCGTTGTGTACTCTAAGAAATCCTCAACACAATTTTAGATTCTTTTATAGGGCCATGTAACCTATCGTACACTCAATAACTCAATCTAAACAACTTCGATTCCTTCCAAACTTTTGTGAATTTGTTCCTTTTTTCTCCGAAAGAGTGAATTAAACTTAGAAACAATATAAAAACAGCTTAAGTACCAAAACCAATAAGAACACTCAAATAAATAAGCAAATTTTATTAGTATAGGATAAAAATATGACTAAATCATCACTTATCACCTTCCCATCAAAACAATAAATTCATTAGTAGTAATTATATTTAGTTTTCATTAAAAAATTAGTTGGAACATTACTCAATTTAACATTTTTTATGATCTAATTAACCTAGATTAGATATATTCTCTAAACTGGGGAGACTTCTTAAACATTAAAATTGCACTCTCTTAAGTTATAAGCATCCACTCGTTGGTTAGATAATCATATCTATACCATTACTAACTCCCTTTTAAATGTATTACATTCTATGAAATCTTGTGAAATATTTCAACCTAACACCAAGAATATCATATTAGTCTCTTTAGAGCTCTCTGTTCAAGATCCTCTACCCAAGCCATGGTCTACTCATAATTAAGCATCTTCTTTGGTTATACAAGTCCCTTTTAGTTGATTAACCATTAACTATGAGTCTAACTTAATCGTAAAATCATAAAGAAGGCCTTCAATTTAGTTTATTGTTAGAGGCTTGAAACTTTTCTTTCTAAAAATATTTAACTTGAATATCATATAGGCCTTAAAGGAAAATTCCTATATCACTTCTATCTTCTATCACATGACAGCTCACAACCAAAGTCCTTCAGGCATCAAACCAAAGCTGAAATTATCATACAAGCATCATTTTTCTAGCACTCAATTACCAAAATCATAACATATATTTCATGCTAATTCAACTATCCTACAACTTGTATACACATAAGCTATCAAGGTTAGAATTCCCTTAAATGATTAAATCAAATTCCTACTTCAATGAACAAGCCAATATATCCTTCCAAGCAAACAATCACAATTCCAAGATCAAGGTGACAAAGAAGACAACAACATAGAAGGTAGCAAGATCCAGATTCATTAATGCAATTTCTGATTTGATAGTTTAGAAAAAACTCCAGCAAAACACAGGTTTGTAAGGTAAGAATAGGTTTTCAATGGTGAGAGATGAAGAAAGAAGAGAAAACACAGCACAAAAATGTTCTGCACAAGCTTATTTCAATTAGGTGCAAGATGTCTCTTCCTTCCATTGACATTTGTCACTAAGCATGTAATACCATGTATCAAGTGCTTATGCTACCAAAAATACACACATTTAATTGCCATTTGTCATTTAAACAATTAGTCCACATGTCACTCTAAGATTGGTCCACTTGTTACCTATTAATTGGTCCATTTGTCACACATTTAATTGTGCCAAATGCCACTAATTCATAGGCTTAGTCATTCTGATTTTCATGTACCAACTTATCATGCCACTTGACAATTTTCCTAGTCCAAATGTCCATTTTAATACCTCAATTCTCTAATGATAGTAATTAATTCCAAGTTACTAAGTATGATCATTAAACTAAATTTCAGGACATATGTAATTTACAGTCATATCATAATTCTAACACTTATCATGTATACTTTCATAAACATGTAACATTCCAACTAGGATGTAATTTAAGGCCTTATATCCCTGATATATCATTTGAATTCATTTATATCTTTTTGTGTTTAATAGCTTAATTTGTGTTCCCACTGATTTTACATGTAGATTTAATGATGGAATACAAATACAAGATTAAAGCATGAAGTTTTGAAGCAATTAGTAGCAAGGAAAGTTGTCCATAATGTGGCCAACAAAGTGAAAAATTGGAGAAGCATCAAAGAGGTTGTCCAAAAAGATAGCCAAATGTTTTTAATGAAGAGCCAAAAACCTGTCTAAAATAGCAGCCCTTAGAGCTTTCCTTGGACACTAAATGACAGCATCTTTGGAGATCCTCCTTGCTTCAAAATGCAGCTCAATCAGCTTTTAAAAATCCAGCAATATGACATCACCATCAACGCTTGAGGAGAAGAGTTTCACGTATGAAATGCAAAATCTGGAGGATGTTTGGCAAAGAAGAAACGTCTTCACTTGGCGAACAAAACACAGACATGGTGAGAAGCAACAATAAAGGTGTGTAATGTGTGAGGGTTTTTTTCCATGAACAATGTGCGTGTCCATCTACATTTAATTTTCACATTAAGCACACTGATGAAAAAAGAGAAGAGAGGTGGTAGAGAAGAAAGTGAGGAGCGAATGGTAGGTGGACCAAAGAGTTTAACTGTCAAATCGGTGAATAGTAGAATAGAACAAAGCTTGCACATTAAAGAAGGGCTACTGGGGATTCTTCGGTAGGGTTACTATTATGGGGGCTTAATCTTTTTCTTGGAAGACCCATGGAAGGCTAGATGTCTTGACACCAGTTTGGACAAGACATTGACATCGACGACCTGGGTTAAGTGTATTTTCCTATTTTTGTTATTTATTTCTCCCATTAGAAATTGATTGTTTTATTCTATGTTAATTCATTTAGATTTTATGTATGGGTAATCAGATTTTTTCTATTGTTTGGTTATTTCTGCATGAACCCATAGGGTATTATGAAAGAATAATTTTAATATATTCATTGAATCGTTTAATTGCATACCCATTGCTAGAATTTCAATATAATTCGTAATTGTTATGTTGAAATTCATATGTAGCGACTAATGATTCGTAATCATTAAGGATAACATGACCTTGGTTAAATGATGCATCGTATGTGGTTGTTGCCTTGATCAATCAGTTTTCCTAATTCATAATGCTACTACCTAATTAAATCTAGAGATCGTATCCTAGGTTATTTAGTGGTTAGGTTTAATCAATGATTGTATCTTGATTAAACAAAACCTAAGGGAAAACCCAGATTAATTATTAACCCGTGATTAATAGTTGCTGCTAGGAGAGTTTTGAGAATAAAAACTCGTTGAAATATGCTTAACTAGGGTATAGGCTAAGATTGAACCAAATAATCGGGTCCTTACCGAATTCCCCACCTTTATCAATTTTCACATGTATTATTTAATTTGTTTTTATCTAGCTTCTTTTTATTTTTTATTTGAAAAATCCAAAACCCCCTAAACCTAAACTTGATTAAACCTTTGGTACGTTAAACTCTTGGAGACTGAATCAAAATATTTTAAGAATTGCACTATGGGATGCAACCTCGGGCCGTTCTCTTAACCGGAACCTAAACAATTAAATCTAAGTTAACCTATATGTCATGCTATGCAAACTAATTAAGAGAAAAGGGGGTTTTTGATTTTCAAACTAATTGATAGAACTAATTTAAATATAAAACAAATTTTTTTGGATTTTAGAAAAATATAAAACTAAAGGATGAAAAATGCAAAAGACTATATAATGATAAAGTCCTCTTAAAAGTGAGTTTTGCCCATTGTTCGAAATTGATTTAAGAGAAAGTAGAAATCACTAAGCTTCAAAAATGTGAACCTTGAAAAACTTTTCAAGTCTAGGATCTTAATCAATGAGACTCCATTTTTTAAAATCCTGTTAAGTGCTCTTAGTGTGTGTAGTAGGATTAGCCAATGCAAAAATTATCTTAATACCAAACACAACCATGCAAGACAATATAGAGTCAAAAATATTTCAAATAGACATATATGAAACTTCATACATTTAAGCTCAAAGTTCTACATAAACCATTCCATCCAACATATAATGAATATCCAACACTTGATTAAAACTATAATCAAATAGCTCATCTATAGATCATAAATCCTAGACCTAGGATATATAACCTCATAGCTGAACTATGGATTGAGATATTCCCCTTTTTTAGCCCATTGAACTCCAGTCATTGTTGCACCTTCAAGAGGAAAAGAAATGCCTAGCCACTCATAGATCCCAGAAACTTCACAACTTGGAATGCATCTGAATCATCCATGGTGGAGGTCTAACAGTGGAAGAAGCTATAGAGGAGGTAAGAGTGTTCTGAAGAGAAAAATGATCAAAGATAGTGTGTAGAATGTTCCACCACCTCCCTCCCCCTACTTATCCCGAAATAGGGATTTTTAATGATATTCAGGTCGGGTCATAAGCATGGGTAAGTGGAGTTTCCAAAAATGACTCGGGTTTCAGGTTGCTGTTTCAAAGTTTTCACCGCAGCAAAGTGAGGAGTTCGCCACGGCTAAGTTTTCCCGAAGGATTTTGAGCTATTGATTTGAAGGGCCAAATTTTCCTGAAAGCATTTGGCTATTGGTGCACATGTTTCGCTGCGACGAAGTGAGGAGGTCGCCGTGGCTAACTTGTCCTGGAGGGTCTTCTTCCTTGATTTTATGGTCCAGCAATTTCTTGGTCTTCATTCTTGGCTCCATTTCTTAAGTTTCCTACAATGAAAAACAATAGTTTGCAATATCAATTGTCCTATAAACCAAGTGAGTGCAATTACTGATTAATTATGACAATTTTTCCCTTAAACTATGTTAATTCGAAACAAGCACTCTTGAAATAAATTAAGCACAATATCTAACAAAAGGAGCCAAAAAGTGTAAACAAAACTATAAAAATGTCACTGAATAATATATAAAACTGATTAATTTCATTCAACAACTTTACACACACTCTCTGTAGAATTGACCTAGACTTACCACTACTATAGCAATAGACTAGTTATTCTATTTTGATTAGCATTACGACGCGCTGGTCAGTGAAGGAAGCAAGTACATTTTGTTCACATTATTTTGAGTCAGATGTGCACACAAGAGAAAGAAAAGTCCCTCATAATGACGATGGGGCAAGAACAGATGATTTTGATGGAAACTTATCCATTTTCAAATATCCTAGACGAACATATGGACGTTAATAGAGGAAGAAATAGAGGCTACCCATGGTTACATTTTATTGAATCGTCAAGAGGTTCAACCTTTCTTGCAGTAAGTTGAAACTAATTATTTGAGTTTTGAACTTTAGAGTTATTCACAATTGAAAAACATAATAATGTTTTTAGATCATACGAGGAATGGTTATACAAGCTAATGCTCGAGAAAACATAGGATGATATCAATAAAGAAGTTAGTGGACACTTTCCCCGATGGCTTGAGAAATATGTAAGTTTTTACTTACAATTATTGAAATGATTATATTATAAGATTAAAGTATTCAAATGACATTATACTATTTAATATGATAATTTCTTTTGTGTGGGCCTTAGAAAATCCAATAGAGAACAAGTTCACATGTGATCTTATGAAAGGACCTTTGCGAACTATTAAAACGTATTTGATGTATTTCGTTAATGGATAAAAATATCATACATAATATTCTGATCATAGCATGTCAACAGTAAATAGTGGAGTTTGCATATAGGGAGAATTGATGGATTACTATGGTAAAATTATTTAGATACTTAAAATTGAGTAACTTGTATTACAGATAAAGTGGAGTGTGATATTTAATTGTAACTGGTTTGATCTAAGTCCTAATGTTGGTACAAAAGTGCATGGCGGATATCATTCTAGTTGAAGTCAATCAGCGAAGAAGATTTAGACAATTTGAATCTTTCATGTTGGCGATGCAAGTGATCCAAGTGTATTATATTTCTTTTCCCAACTTACGACGAGATAAGTCAGATTAGTTAGACATTTGAAAATTTTAACCTAGAGATGTTTTGAATTTCATGGAAAAGGAGAACAGAAAATTGAAAGGGAAGCATTTCAATAAGATGTTTATGAAATAAATGCATCCATTACATATGATGAGAATGAACTTTTGAATGATCCAAATAATGAAAATGTTGAAATTTCATCTAGAGAGGATGGGGAGGGTGAGATATCTAAAGAGGAGCCTGAGTTTGATTCTAATTCTTTAGGAAAAGAAGATGATGATGATTTTTATTTACAATTAAGTGTTGATAGTCATTAATTTGTGTTTCTAATAGAATATTAAGTTCAATAAATCAATTATTGAATCGACTATATAATGTTATGTCTTGAATTGAAATTATTATATTTCTGTAATATTCCATTAAATATGAATTTTATGTTAAAATATACCATCAAAGAGAAAATAGGATATGACACGACCAAGGTTCAGACCATAATTTGGAGCTAGTTACTTTCCAAGTGAAGCATCACATTCTGTAGTTGCAATAGAATCAGATGTTGTACCTCCAACTACTACACTTGTTGATCAGGCATCACCGTCCTTACCTTCTGCTACACCATCCACCACCCCTATAATGATAGGGATATTAAGGGTAAATGATCCGACTAAAGTAGGCATCCTCCATCCTGGAGCTGAAGGAGTTGATGAAAGAACTTACATCACAATTGTCAACAATCTGTAAGTGAAAATACATGAAACAACATATGTTTATAAATAAGTTATAGGTTTAAATTTAAAAATGATATAAATTTGTTTTGATATAAAGTCGATTATGTCTGGACTGTGCTCAAGAATCATGATATCCAAATTTAAGGATACGATTGATCTTGAGGGTTATATATGGAAGAATATCTCTCAGGAAATAAAGGATTTTTATCATCAGGAGTTTAAGATACAAAAAGTATTTTTTTTTTATTTTTCTAATTAATTTTTATACATTCATTAGACAAATATTGTAGGCTATAAGTACTTATTGTATGTTTTCCCTTTCTTTAAGAAAGAATTTTTTTGGCATTATGAATTTGACTTGATTATTTTTCAAGTATGAGAGAGTCAAGCTCGTACACGTTATAAAGAATTTGTTAGTTCCATACACAAGACTAATGTAAGACCTCCTTATATGTCTGAAGAAATATGGAGTCGTAGGTAGTAGTATTTGACATCACCTGAGGCAATGTCCATTTCAAAGCATAATTCTACCAACAGACATGGAGGATCAAAGGGAGAGAGTCTTCCCATACATATTGGAGGATCTATTACCTACCATGAGCATGCA
>JAOSBN010136313.1:0-27419 GCA_027563595.1 Erythroxylum suave
ATTCACATGCATATATGAATGCATGAACATAGCCAAACAATTTTAAAACACTCCTAGCCCATTCCAAATTACTATTTCCATCGGTGATGGGATGTTACAATAGCCGCGGCGAACTCATGACATTACTGCGACGAACTCATTATTTCGCTGCAGTGAAACCTTCAAATCAACAGCTCAGACCTTTCGAGAAAATATAGCTGTGACAAACTCATTACTTCGCCACAATGAAAATTTCTAAGCAGCAACTTGAAACCCGAATCATTTTCGGAAATTTCTCTTAACCTATGCTTGTGAACTGTCCAGAATACCAATAAAAAACCTATTTTGAGATAAGTAAGGCATGAGGCATATCGATGATTTTTCTTTCATTATTTTTCCTCTCTTGCCTAACTCTAACCTTTTCCACTTTCTTTCCACTGTTAAACATCCACCATGGGTGATTCAGATTTATTCCAAGTTGCGAAGTTTTTGAGTGCAATGAGTGGCTAAGTGTTTCTTTTCCTCTTGCAGGTGCAGCAATGACTAGAGTTCAATGGGCTTAAAAGGGGAGTAGTTTAATCCATGATTCAGTTATGAATTTATAACATCCTAGGTCTGGGATTTATGATTTCTAGTTGAGCTATTTGATTATAGTTTTAGCCAAATGTTGGATATTCATTATGTGTAGGATGGATAGGTTTATGTAGAACTTTGAGCTTAATTGTATGAAGTTTCATATATGTCTATTTATAATCTTCTTTATTCTCTCTTATCTTGCATAGGTATGTTTGATGTTGAGATTATTTTGGATGCCATTTGACCCATTGCATTGGCTAATCCTACTACACACATTAAGAACACTTAATGGGATTTTAAAAAATGGAGTCTCATTTATTAAGATTCTGGATTTGAAGAGTACTTCAAGGTTTACCATTTTGAAGCTTAGTGATTTCTACTCTCACTTAAATCAATTTCAAACTATGATGGCCAGATCTTACTTTCAAGGGGACTCTATCACTGTTTAATCTCTTGAGTTTTTTTCATACTTCTGTTTTCTTTATCCCTAAAATCCAAAAAAATTCATTTTACATTCAAATTAGTTTAATTAATGAGTTCAAAAGTCAAAACTCCCCATTTCTCCAATTAGTTTGAATAGCATGGCACGTAGGTTAATTTAGGTCCAATCATTTTAGGTTCCAATTTGGTGAACAACTCGGAGTTGCACCCTATAGTGCAATTCTTGGATTATTTTGATTCAACCTCCAAGGATTCAACGAACAAGGTAAGAATCACATAATAGGGAGAAAGTAATCTCTAGTCTTTAGATTCTTGAATTCTGACTTTTCTGCATTTATGGTATTATTCTTGATTCTTAAATCTCCAGTCTTCGACGGTAGTACCCGAATTGGCTGATAGGTCTATAAGGTATACTGAGGGCATTATAGAGGATATTTTGGTCTGAGTTAAGGGCTTGGTTTTTCCTGCTAATTTTTATGTGCTTAACATGTCTGTTGAACTTGCATATGACACTACACTGATTCTTGGTAGACCTTTCTTTAGGACTGCTAACAACATGATTAGTATGAAAGAAGGCACCATCACAATGAAAGTAGGTGATCAAAATGTTTGTTTTAACATGTATGAAGAAATGAAACATCCATATGAAGATTACTCACTTTTGAGTGTTAACATGATTGATATTGTTGTTGATGATGCTTGCTCTGAATTCTAATTGCAAAAGGATTCTTTTGATTCTGAACTGTATTCACCTGATTCTATTGTCAGTGATGATCCCCTTTGGGAAAGATTTTCTATTAATGTTTCAGGTGATTCTGGCATCAAGGAGGCTAAAACTGACCTGGAAATTGATGAAGTTGTTTCACTGCAACAAAATTTCAGACTGAAGGTTTAATGCTTGGAATTGACAGAGATTGAAAGGCTGAGCGCATGGAATCTCGATTACCATTGGTTGAAGTAAAGGGAAGAAATCTGTTCTCTCTTGAACTTCATGAATTAATCCCTTCTGTTGTGCAACCACCTGAAATTGAATTGAAACCCCTACCCCCTACTTTAAAGTATGCTTTCCTTGACTTTAATGAGTGATTACTTGTTATAATTGCCGATGCCCTGACAAGTGGTGAGGAAGAGAGGCAACTGCCATTTTAAGAGAGCATAAAAGGGCTATAGGGTGGACTCTAGTAGACATACCTAGGATTAGTCCAGCTATTTGTACACATAGGATTCTATTGAGTGAGGGTTCCAAACCTATGAGACAGCCCCAAAGGAGATTAAACCCACTTATCCTTGATGTGGTTAAGAAAGAAATCACCAAACTTTTGAATACTGGGATCATCTATCCCATATCTGATAGTGAGTGGGTTAGTCCATTCCATGTATTGCCTAAAAAGAATGGGGTCACTATGGTTAAAAATGAAAGAGATGAGCTTATTCCTACAAAAGTGCAAAATTCCTAGCGTGTGTGCACAAACTATTGAAGATTAAATGATGTCACACGAAAAGATCATTTCCATCTTCCCTTTATTGACCAGATACTACAACAACTTGTAGGCAAATCACCTTACTGTTTTCTGGATGGTTTCTCTGGGTACTTTCAAGTACCTATTGCATTAGAAGACCAAGATAAAACCTCTTTTACATGTCCTTTTGGTACCTTCACTTATCGTAGGATTCCTTTTGGAATATGTAATGCCCTAGGGACTTTCCAGTGTTGTATGATGGTTGTTTTCTGTGAATTTTTGGAAAAATGCATGGAAGTCTTTATAGATGACTTTACTATTTATGGTGGTTCTTTTGATAATTTCCTTACTAGTCTTAAAAAAGTTTTGAAATGATGCATTGAAAATAATTTGATTTTGAACTTTGAAAATGTCATTTCATGGTTAATAAAGGCATAGTGCTAGGTCATTTGATTTCTAGCAAGGGAATTGAAGTTGATAAAGCTAAGATTGAGGGAATATCATCGTTGCCTTATCTTATCTGTGTTAAAGATATAAGATCATTTTTGTGTCATGCAAGATTTTATAGGCATTTTATAAAATATTTTTGCAAGATTGCATTACCTCTTTTAAAGCTTTTACAAAAAGATGTAAATTTTGACTTTGATGATTCGTGTAGGGATGTTTTTGATGAGTTAATGTCTTAACTCATTTCTCCCTCTATTCTGATTGTCCCTGATAAGAACTTACCTTTTGAGGTTTCATGTGATGCTTCTAATTATGCTGTAGGAGCTATGTTGGGCCAAAAGGGAGGAGAAAATCTCAAGAGCAATTGCCTATGCCTCAAAAACATTGGATGCAGCTCAAATCAACTACACAACAACAAAGAAAGAGTTGTTTGCAGTAGTTTTCGCTTTAGAAAAGTTTAGGCCTTATCTGTTAAATTCTCATTTGACTATTTTTACTGACCATGCAGCCATACGATATCTACTCAAGAAACCACAATCTAAGCCAAGATTGATAAGATGGGCATTACTTCTTCAAGAATTCGACATCGAGATAAAGGATCGACCCAAGGTAGCAAATCATGTAGATGATCACTTGAGTAGGCTACCAGAGGATACAAGGGGAGTAAACTCTTTCGAGCTCACTTATAATTCTTTTCCTAATGCGGCTTTATGTGCTTTATTCTTAAAAGAGCTTTGGTATGCACATATAGTTAACTACCTCATACTGGATTTACCCCTCCTCTTATGTCTACGTTGCAGGCACAAAAGCTCAGGAGCGAAGCAAGGTATTACATTCTGGATGCTCCTCATCGATGGCGAATGTGCAGCAACCAAGTTATAAGGAAATGTGTGCCTAATTAAGAATTTGATGCCATAATTTCCACTTACCATTCTATGGTTTGTGGAGGGCATTTTAGTGCAAGGAGAACATCTAGGAAAATTCTAGACTCTGGTTTTTACTGACCAACCTTTTTTAAAGATTCTTTTACATTTTTTCAGTATTGTGACAAGGGTCAACATTTTGGAGGGTTAGGTAAAAGGGATGAAATGCGTTAGCAACCTTTACTATTTTGCAAAATTTTTTATGTTTGGGGGATTCACTTTATGGGTCCTTCCCCTCCGTCCTTTAGTTTTGTATATATCCTTCTAGTCTAGCCGTAGACTACGTGTCCAAATGGATAGAGGCTATGCCTACTAGAAAAGATGATGCCCAAACAGTGTATAGATTTTTTAATTCCAACATTTTCTATAGGTTTGGGATTTTAAGGGCTGTGGTGAGTGATAGGGGTACACACGTCTATAAAAGGGTAGTTGACAACCTGCTTTCAAATTTTGGTTTCACTTACAAAGTCTCTACTGCATATCACCCCCAAACCAATGGTCAGGCTGAAATATCTGATAGAGAGGTGAAGCATATCTTGTAGAAGATAGTAAAGCCATCTAAGAAAGATTGAAGATTGTGCTTAGAAGAAGCATTATGGGCTTATTGAACCATCTACAAATCACCAATTGGGATGTCTCCATACCCCTTAATTTATGGCAAGGCTTGTCATTTGTCAGTGGAGTTGGAGCTTAGTTGGGCAGTCAAGCAGTGCAACATGGACTTAGCATCTTCTTGGATGGAGGGAAAATTGTAGTTGCAAGAATTGGAAGAGTTGAGGCTAGTGGTGTATGAGAACTCTCGACTTTACAAGGAGAAAACCAAATTGGTGCAGGATAAAGGCCTCTAGAGGAAGAACTTCAAAGAGGGAGATAAAGTGTTATTGTTTAAGGATCATTTCACTTTTAAGCAAGGGAAATTGAATCCTCGTTGGGATGGGCCATACATATTGAATCCTCGTTGGGATGGGCCATACATAGTGACAAAGGTGCACGACTTTGGCATGGTGAAGCTTCTATATAAAGAGACCGGAGCTAAACTTAAGGTGAAATCTTTTGAAACTTTACCATAAGAACCGGAAGCCTCCATAAATCTCAGGTTGTTTCTTTCCTTCACTTGTTTACTTACTTTTGCCTTGGGATTGTTCATGACATGTTTGGTGCATTAGTTTGTTGAGTAAGTGTGGGGGAGAAACTAACCCAGTAGGAAAAGTAGTTTAGTTTTTAGTTTAATTAGTAGTTTTCAATTCAATAACACCCCCTTTTAGTTTTGTCTTTTGCCTTTCATTTGCTATGTTTAATCACTCTAAGGCATGATATATCTTTAAGTTTGGAGAAGTTTTGAATTGTTGATTGTGTTGCATTTTCATTTCTACAGCTAATTCAGTACCTTGCAACTCTACATACTCATTTAAAGGTTTTCTAAGTATCCAGACTGTGTCTTGTGTTTCTTTGTCATATTTCTCATTTCTTTGTTAAAGTTTTTGTCTGTTTTTCTTTAAGTTCGGGCTACTTTCGCCGCGGCTAACTTATGGTTTTGCCATGGCAAAGTCCCCACCTAGTTTTTGAGCTTCTCATTTCTTGTTGTTTTATCTTTGAGTCTTTATGTTTTTAGTCTTTAGTCTGTTGGATACTATGTTAAATTTTCTAATATCTTTTCCATGGGTTGACCTAGCCTAGGCTGGATGTTGTATTTATTTCATTGGACGTTGTTATATTGCCTTTCGATTGATCTAATGTTTATAATCACTATAGGATTGTGCTTTACTTCTTTCAACATTGTAGACAATATTGTGTTTAAGTGTGGGGGAGGAAAACAAAACAGTTTTTTCGTGCAAAATTTTGGTCACTTAAGTGTCATTTTTTTGTTGTCTTTTAAGTTTTGAAATTGGTCCTTGAAGTGAAATTGCAATTGTATGCATTTTTTCTATCTTCTCTACGTTTCTGCCATTTTTCGTTGCGGCAAAATTTTTCTCGGACAAAGTTCACTACGGCCAACTTATGATTTTGCCGTGGCCAACTTATGACTTCGCCATGGCCAACACTTAAACAGCGCTGCCAAATTAGGTTCTTAATACTTTTGTGATTGGAAAGTTTTGAAAAATTCAAAGTTTTACATATGCTTTTAGAAAACTATCCGTGCCTTTAAATGACAGTTGATTTTAGCTAATTTCATTTTCAGTGTTTTCAACAAGAAGTAAGTGAGGGTACGATAAGGAAGTGGCGCTATGCGTTTTTAAACCTTGAGATTGCTTAATTGAGATACTAACCTTGTTAGAAGGATATTTGGGCCTGAATTCTTTCATTTGTGTGAATCTGCTTAATTTCATATCTCTTAGAACTTGTTTTAATTCTTAATCGAGGCTTGATGAACTAAATTTTTTGAAAATCATAGAGGTGCTCATTTCAAAACCTTTCTGACCTAAACATAAACCCCAAACGCTTAACCATTGCTAGCCCCCTTGAGCCATCTTTTTGAGTGCATTCACATTTTTATAAATTGATGTAAGTATTTTATCTCCATTTTTCTTAAGTTCAAGTGATCTTTTTGTAGAGTTGGATTCATAGGTTGGTTGAAAAAAAAAGCTGTAGTGTCTTTTACCAGACCAGTGTGATGGTGTGCTGCTACCTTAGTTCAGTAAAGAGTAAACGAGGAGAACTTTGGTACTTTAAATGCACCGGTTTTAAGTTTCCTAAGTAGTTCCTTCACACATCTGAGGAACCTGGTTTGAGTCTAAAGTATGACAATTGTCCGAACAACTGTTGTGAAGTATAGTATTCAATTTTTTTTTTAAAAAAGAAAACGAAATGCTACTATGTTAGAATTTTAAATCTTTTCTTTAGAATAGCTGATGCTCATATCATGAGGATGATAATTGTGATGCATGTCACTCATCTTGTTTCTTTTATCCCATCCATTTCACTTGGCCTTCATTCATCATTAGAACCTTAAAAGTCCTCTTGATTTGCAAAATTATGGTTTTTGTGGTGAAGAGGTAGAATTATCACAAGCTTATGGTAGAGAATGAATTGAGAAAATTTTAGAATGAAATTATCCTAAGACAAGTGAGTTGAGAGTTAAACAGTTTCCCTTGAGACAAGTCTCTTTTGCTCAATCTCTTAGATTAAATACTTATAGTGTTGTTCTTCTTCGCGCTCCTTCAGTTTACTTTAGTTGATTTCGGAGAAAATGTTTTTACTAATTTTCTGCTCTTATTTTTAAATATGGTTGGTAATTTCTTTTGCACTTGTATTCCTTTGAATTTTATGAGCTTTGTCTAGGAGTACAAAGGTCTAAGTGTGGGGGAATTTGATTGAACCAAGTATTCTATATTATTTAATGATATTTTCCTGGTTTTTGTTGTACTTTTCAGCTATTTTCGTTGGATATTGTACTTAATTTAGTTCAAGAGTGCTTGTTTTGAATTAATATAGTTTGGGTGTAAAATTGTCATAATTAGTTTGTAATTTCACTCACTTGGTTTATAGGAAAATTGATATTGTAAAATGTTGCTTTTCATTGCAGGATACTCAAGAAGTGAAGCCAAGAGTGAGGACCAAGAAATTGCTGAGCCATAAGATGAAGAAAGAAGACCTTTCGGGACAAGTTAGCCGCAGTGAACTCATCACTTTGCCACGGTGAACTCATTATTTTGCTGCGCCGAAACCTTCAAATAAACAGCTCAAACCTGTTGGGAAAATTTAGCCGCGACAAACTCATTACTTCGCCGTGGTGAAAATTTCGAAGCAGCAACCTGAAACTTGAATCATTTTTAGAAATTTCTCTTACCCATGCATGTGAACCAACCTGAATACCAATAATAAAACCCTATTTGGGGATAAGTAAAGCAGGAGGCGACAGGAGGCATATTGATGACTTTTCTTTCATTATTTTTCCTCTCTTGCCTAACTTTAACCTCTTCCATTTTCTTTCCACTGTTAAACCTCCACCATGGGTGATTCAGATTTATTTCAAGTTGCAAAGTTTCTGAGTGCAATGAGTGGCTAGGAGTTTCTTTTCCTCTTGAAGGTGCAGCAACGACTAGAGTTCAATGAGCTTAAAAGGGGAGTAGTTTAATCCATGGTTTAGTTATGAATTTATAACATCCTAGGTCTAGAATTTATGATTTGTAGTTGAGCTATTTGATTATAGTTTTAATCAAATGTTGGATATTCATTATGTGTAGGATGGATTGATTTATTTAGAACTTTGAGCTAAATGTATGAAGTTTCATATATGTTTATTTGTAATCTTCTTTATTCTCTCTTATCTTGCATGGGTATGTTTAATGTTGAGATGATTTTGGATTCCATTTGACCTATTGCATTGGTTAATCCTACTACACACACTAAGAACACTTAACGGGATTTTAAAAAATGGAGTCTCATTTATTAAGATCCTGGACTTGAAGAGTCCTTCAAGGTTTACCAGTTTGAAGCTTAGTGATTTCTACTCTCATTTAAATCAATTTCAAGCTATGATGGTCGGAACTCACTTTCAAGGGGACTCTATCACTGTTTAATCTCTTGATTTTTTTTCATTCTTTTTTCAAAAACATTCATTTTACGTTCAAATTAGTTTAATTAATGAGTTCAAAAGTTTAAACCCCCCATTTCTCTAATTAGTTTGCATAGCATGTCGCGTAGGTTAATTTAGGTCCAATCATTTTAGGTTCTAATTAAGTGAACGACCTGGAGTTGCACCCTATAGTGCAATTCTTGGATTATTTTGATTCAACCTCTAAGGATTTAATGAACAACTTAAGAATCTCACAACAAGGAGAAAGTAATCTTTAGTCTTTAGATTCTTGAATTCTAACTTTTCTACATTTATGTTATTGTTCGTTGTTCGTTATTAATCTTTTCATTTCAGTTTAATTTTCCAAATTTATTCTCATTAAAAACAATTTTGTTTCTTAAACAAAGTTTGATCTTGATTAAGTTGTGTCTGGGCATTAATCCTTGTGGGATCAATATCCACTTTTAAGCTAAAAGTCATGACTTGTACACTTGCCATTTTTAAGCGTAAAATAAGTAGATTGTTTTTTCCATCAACAAGTTTTTGACGCTATTTATGGGGATTGATTGTTTATGATTGTGTTTAATGTAGATTACTTTGATTTAGAGTGTTTAATCCTTTTCGTTATGCATTTGTAGGTGGTTGAACACAAGGAGTACACAAATATCGAAAGACATTATAAGAGACGAATTTCCTAACGTTAGGAGGCTCAAAAGAGAATTTAGAAGGATGAAGCATCTAAATTTTTCACAGCAAGATAGGGGTAAAGAAGGAGAATAAGGAGGATCGGAAAGAACATTGATGGATTTCATGAGACCAGGAATTAGTTCTCAAGGAGTGGGGAGACTGGTGGTTCAGGCAAATAATTTTGAAATAAAGCCAACACTCCTCAACATTTTGAAGAACATTGTGCAGTTCTATGTCGCATATTTTCTAGACATCTGCTACACTTTCCGATTCGATGAAATGTTCAACAATGCGATGAAGCTGAGGTTATTTTCCTTCACGTTGAAAGATTGAGCTAAAGTATGGTACAACTCATTAAATCCAGGACATATTACAACTTGGAAGTAGCTTGCCCAAGTCTTCTTCACCAAGTATTTCCTGTTGACAAAGACGAAAATGATAATCAACGGGACCATAAATTTCTAACAAAATGATGGAGAATCCCTCTATGAAGCTTAAGAGATATTTAAAGAATTGCAGAGAACTTGCCCCTATCACAACCTTCGAAGGGAGTTCCTGCTATAGACATTCTACAATGGAGTAAATCCAAGCATGAGAGGAACCATCGATGCAGTAGTAGGAGGTTCACTGATGAGGAATATGGAAGTAGCTCATGATCTGTTAGAGAAGTTGGTAAGCAATAGATGCATGTGATCAAGTAAGAGGAGCAGACAAGGATAAAAGGAACAGAAAGGTATGATACCTATTGACTTGGTTATTATCTTACAGGCTTAGATCACGACTGTTGCAAAGCAACTAAACAATATGCAAGGAGCATCTAGCTCAGCAGTTAAGGCAATATAAGCACAATGTGAGATGAATAGGTAAAGCAATCACAACTCAGTAGAGTGTTTTCTCTTAGGAGCTGGTGATGTCAAAAAGGTAAGTTACCTGGGCCAGCCTCAGGGAGGTGATAATCCTTATTCTAGTACTTGTAACCTAGGATGGAAAAACTACCCTAATTTCTCTTGGAGCAATAACAATGTAGGTGGCCAAGCGAGAACATAAGGACCACCTAGATTTCAATAAGATTGAATCGGAGCATTGGAAAGCAAAATAGATAAGATGATGGAGGTCTTGGGGTCTAAATTGGTAGCTCAAGAGGATAATCAAAAAACGATGCATGTAAGCCAGGAGGAAACTCAGAAAAGGATGGAAGCAAAATTCAACCAAATCCTGAAAAATCATGCATCATTTATCCATAACCTAGAGGTTCAGGGAGGTCAACTAGCTAATGCTTTATCTTCTTGAAATGTAGGTAGCCTATTAAGTGACACCGAGGTCAACCCAAAGGAAAGAATCATAGCCATCACTTGGATAGAGAAAAAGGAAAGTGGACATGAGGAGAAAGATGGAGACAAGAGAAAAGGACAACTAGTTTTGGAAGTTCTGTCAATGGAGTTAGTAAGTGAACTAATCAGGAAACCTCATTGTGGTCTTCTAAACCAGATTTTTGCTTAGTGGAAGTCATCTTCAGGTGGATTAGTAAGCAATGCTAAGGAAAAGGAGTTAAGCAAGATGACGAACATAACAAATCAACTTCAAACAAAGCTCACACTAGAAGAACTGGAGAAGAAAAAGGTTAAAGGGCACAAATCAGATGGAAGTTGACACGTAGCATAAAAGATAGAAGAATTAGGGGATTTCTTCATTCCGTGCAGTATAAATAGAGTTAAGATAGATCGAGCGTTTACGGATTTGGGAGTTGGTATCAATATGATGCCCTACTCATTCAGTCAGAAATTGGGTCTAAAAGAGCCAGAGCCTACTAAGACATTGGTGAAAACGGTTGGCAGAATAGTGCTTTTGACGAAGGGGATCATCAAGAATGTATAGATACAAATTGATAAATTTATCTCCCCGTGGACTATTACATATTGAATATTGGAGAAGACACAGAAACTCTGATGGTTCTTGGCTGATTGTTTCTTGCTACTTTCTGTTTGATTATTGATGTCGACGGGGAAGAATTAACATTAAGAATCGAAAAAGAGCACCTAATATTTAAAGTATCGAAGAAAGATTATCGTGCTCCTTTACCCTCAATGGATATCAAGGAACCCGAACCTCCATAATGATGGGAAGATATTGAGGACCCTAGGAATGTGTTCAGGAAGAAGCGATTGCGCAAGAGAAGGCGAAGAAAGGAAAACCACAATGAAGGTGGAGTCCGTTCCAGGGTAGCTTATCTATAAAGTTTGAGATCAGTTTCTGCATTGCTATCGTACCAGTCATTTGAGTCGCCCTAAGAAAAAAGTAAAGTCGAGCCACCGACGTTAAAAGAAGCACTGATGGGAGGCAACCCTTGAAAGTTTACTTTTATTTTTATTGTCTTTGTCTATTTGAATGTTTGATTTCTTTAGTTATGATCATGTTGATTTTAGTTGGATTGTTGTTTATTTTGATGTTGTTTTAATTTTAATTTGTTTTAGTCTCAAATTTCTTGTTGATGATATTATTTTGATGTGTTTGTAGGTTTTAGGATCATGGAGAATACATATAAGGTTGGAAAAAGGTGTAGCTATGGAAGAATCACCAATTCATATGATCGTGGGGGCTGAAGTGATTCCCACGATCTTGGGAAATCTCTTCAGAAAGTTTCTGGAGAGATTTCCATCAGGAGGGAAATTTAAATTTTCCTCCGTCCCTCTCTTCTTTCACCCACTCTTCAAATTTTCATTCCTTCTCTCTCTAACCCAAAAAATTCTCCTCCCTCTCTCTAAAACTCTTCATTTGTCCTCTAGATTCTTGGTATTTTTTTAATCTCTTTTCATTAATCTTACAATTCTTTATGCTTTTCATGCATTAGTCATTCAAAAACACAAGGATTGAGGTAAGATTTTGCTATCTCTCTAAACTATGAATTTCACTCTCTCTCTCTTTTTTGAAGGTTTTCTTCTTACAGTGGCATTAAGGAAGATAATGGCTAAGAAACTGGGTAACAAAATCTGTTGTCAACTTTTCGGTGAAGGTAAGTCTGATTTAGTGACAGCTTATTGAGCCCCATTGCCAATTTACTCAGAAGAGGAAGGTATGCAATTCTGCGACCTTAGGGCTAGAGTAATAATCATTCCTCGACATTTTGATTTTGATTTTGATTGTTAGAAAACATAGGAATGAGGCAAAAAATTGAACAACTAGCTGCATACATAGGTTGGAATAGGTTTATTCGTTGTGATGTGCCTATTTTCCCTACTATGACTCTAGAGTTTTTCACTTCAGTCCAATATAACCCTAAGATGGATATTTTCTTGTTTAGGTTAGCCAGCAATGTTTTTAAACTTGATTATACTATCTTACATGAAATTTTTAATTTGTCGAATACTAAAATTCTAAATGATCACGCTAATTTTTTATATTGATTCTTATTGGAAAACTCTAATGAGTGAAGAGCATTTTGACTCATGTAATGCATCAAATTCTTTAATCCACAATGCGGAGCGTTTACTTTTACACAAATTTATGTGTTTAACTATGTTTAATCAAACTAAAAGCAACAAATGTTCAGCCAAAGAACTTTTCTTTTTGTGGTGTATGGATCAGAAAATAAAAATTAATCGCCTTATAGGATTTTTCGATCAATAGTGAGCATTGTAAATAAGAAGAGTTCTTCTTTCGGGATAGCTCATATCGCTTTTATTTTGGGTGTGTTTTATAATGTGAATATGGAAAATTTACATACAACGACACACGATATGTTTGATACATCATATTTGAGGTACTCTGAGATTATGGAGTTCCATTCTATGTAATTCCGCAATCCTTAAATGCATACTGTAGTGAGGAACAGGAGAGGCCAAGATACAATCACTTGCTGACCTTCCACTTCCCAAGCAGTCTTGGAGCCAAAAAAAGAAGCATTAAAGGCAGAACTGAGTGCACCAACGGAGGTCAACCGATTGCAACAAATCCTCGAGCAGATGGCCTTTAACCAATAGCACATGACATCCCAACTCGAAAAACTCAACACCCAAATGCAGCAAGTCCACAAGGAGCAACAAAGCTTGAAGAATAGGCTCCTCAACTTCTGTCAGAGGAACAATTTTGAAGCTCCTTCGCCTACACCGTCACCACCATCATCTCCATAAGCCGATTCTTATCCTTTAATCAAATGATCTCTCTAATAAAATGGTTGTGCCTGAGTATATGTTTAGGCTTTTGATGAGACCTTGGTTCCTTCGCCTACGCGATAATCCCATTGTTATTGCAACATAGTTGTACTGGGTCAGCGATGCTCAGAACCACACCAAGTTCCATGATGAACTTCTTAATCCAAACCACTTCCTTTGTTGCTTTTAAAGCTGCAATGTACTCTGCCTCTGTCATCGAATCAGCAGTCATCTTTTGGTTGGAACTTTTCTAATGGATTGTACCACCATTCGTTGTGAATACATATCTGAAGTAGGATCTAGATTCATCCCTATAGGATTGGAAGTTGGCATCAGTATACTTGCTTAAAAACAAGATCACCTTCTTCTTATACCAAGAATACATCTTTAGTTCTTCTCAAGTACTTAAGGATATTCTTGACAGCCTCTCAATGACCCTCACTAGGGTTCGACTAGTATTTGCTCGTAAAACTTATAGCATATGATACATGGTTTTAGTACATAACATAGCATACATGATTGATCCTACAGCCGAAGCATAAGGAATCAAACTCATGCGAGTCCTCTCATCTTATTTCCTTAGACACATAGATTTAGAGAGTGTAATCTCATGTACCATGGGAAGATAACCTCTTTTAGACTGCTCCATGCTAAACCTTTTTTGCATCTTGTCTATATATGTAGACTAAGAAAGACCAAGCAAACTCTTAAATCTATCTCTATAGATCCTTATCCCTAAAATATAAGTTGCTTCTCTATAGTCTTTCAAAGAGAAGTTCTTGGCTAACCAAATCTTTTACTAATTGCAAAGCTAAGAGATCATTTCCTATTAGCAATATGTCATCTATATATAGTACAAAGAACATGATTACACTTTCACTAACCTTCTTATACACACAAGGATCATCTGAATTTTGTGACAAACCAAACTCTTTGATTGTCTGATCAAATTGGATATTCCAACTCTTGGATGCTTGCTTCAATCCATAAATTGATTTCTGAATTTTGCATACCTTTTCTCCATTCATGGATATGAAACCATCAGGATGTGTCATACACACATTCTCAATTAGGTTTCCATTAAGGAAATTCATCTTTACATCTATTTTCCATATCTCATAATCATAATGAGTGGCAATGGCTAGGGTTATAGTAATGGATTTAAGCATAGCTTGAAGCCATCTGTCAGATTCTAACCTCTTCAAAACTTCTTTATAAGTAGCAGGCTCATTATCTTCTATGAGCAATACATCATTAAGTTAATTTATGAGAAATCCATATCTCTCAGGAACATGACGTATCCTACCTGACCTATGAACTTCTTGTGTGTTAGAAGGTTGAACTATTATTTCATCTTCATGAACAATAGTCTTAGGTCTAGGCAGTTGATCTGCGTCTATTTGAGCATCTTAAACTTCCACAAGTTCAATTTACTCCCACTGTCTTCTCTTAGAAGAAAATATTTCTTTAAAATGACAACATGTTTTGAAACAAATACCTTTTATTCCAAAACATAGTAGAACTGATATCCTATAGTTTCCTTAGGATATCCTACAAACAAACACTTCTCAAATTTAGCTTCAAGCTTATTTGACCGAATCTGTTTCACATAAAAAGGAAAACCCCAAACTTTCATATTTTATTGTTAGTCCATATCTTATATGGAGTAACATCAACTGACTTGAATAGGACTCTATTTAATCCATAAACAAAAGTTTCAAGTGCATACCCTTAAGAGGATTTTGGTAAATTTGCTACCCATTATAGACCTCACCATGTATAATAAGGTTCAGTTTCTCCTCTCAACCATACCATTATATTGTGGTGGGTAAGGTGGAGTCTACTGGGACAATATTCCACTATCCTTGAGATAATCCAAAAACTCTTGGCTTAAGTATTCACCACCTCGATCTAATTAAAGTAATTTAATACTTCTAAGTTTTTTTCAACTTCATTCTTGAATTATTTGAACCTTTCAAAGGCTATAGACTTGTATCTCATAAGAAACCCATGCCTATATCAAGAATGATCATCGATAAAGGTAATGAAGTATACGAAACTGCCTTTGGTATGTATGGACATCGGACCACATATATCAGTATGTATTAGATCTAAAAATGAACTAGTTCGTTCAACCTTTCCCTTAAAGGGTAACTTAGTCATCTTGCCTAATAAGCAAGATTTGCATATGTCATATGATTCATATTCAAATGATCATAAACTACCACACTTGTGTAGTTTAAACTTGCGTCTCTCACTTATATGACCAAGGCAACAATGCCATAAGTAAGACGATTTCACATTATCTCGTTTTATTCTTTTGTAATTATTGATATTTAGAACTAGATTAGACATATCCAATATGTATATACCATTGCACAATGTACCCAAAGCATATAACATTCCATTTAAATAAATTGAATAACCATTGTTACTGTAATTTAAATGGAATCCTGCTTTATTAAGACTAGAAACAGACATTACATTTTTAGTTAAAGGAAGTACATAAAAACAATTGTCCAATTTTAGTACGTATAAGCCCATTAGGGAGCGTCAATACATATGTGCCTACAACTAATGCAACAACTCTTACTCCATTACCTATTAATAGGTATGACTCTCCCTTGTTGAGTTTTCTATATTCCTGAGGCCCTTCATGTCAGTGCAAAATTTTAAGTCACAACTGGTATCTAATGCCTATATGATGTTATCAAAATTAATATGAATATCAACAATATAAATACCTTAAGTAGATGGGGAATAAGATGCCTCCCTCTACTTTAAGGACTCCAGATAGGCCTTGTAGTTTCTCTTCTAGTGGCCATCCTTGCCATAGAGGAAGCAAGTTCCCTTCGAGATAATCTTCTTTGCTTTCTTGACGCCTCCTTTAGGCATTGCGGACTTTTTCTTCTTTTGGATCTTTTTCTTCAAACCAGAAGAGTCCACCAACATCACAACCTTGTCCTTACAGACAGATGGCTCAACTGCCTTTAGCATGTTGACCAATTTAGGAATTGTGCTGGATATATTGTTCATCCGATAGTTAAGCACGAATTATAAGTAACTATCGATTAAACCCATTAGAATTAAGTCAATACTTAATTAATGATCCAAAAGAAAAACAAAGGAGGGTAACCACTCGATGTAGCCATTCATCCTTAGTGCATTCTGCACTAGAGATGTCCCTAAAAAAATCTTAGATTGGAAGAGCAATTGCAAAGTCTCGAACCTTTTAGACCTTGATTGCTCATTAAATAGCTCCCTAAGATGATGGACTATGGTATGAGCATCCATAGTCTCATGCTACTTTTGTAGCTCTGATGACATGGTGGCCAGCATAATACAGCTAACCATCTTGCTATCATCAAGATGTTTCTTATCTGCCCTTCGATCATCATCAAAAGCATCAGAAGCAGGGGGATCAGGAAGCGGTTCTTCCAATACTAACCAAGCTTCTCGGACTTGAGAACTATTCTTAAGTTCCTGAGCCAATTAAGGAATTTTGGTCCAGTCAACTTGTTAGCTTCCATTAATGATCTTAGATTCACACTAGTGCTTATGGTGTTGATTCGAGCAATAACAACTATCGTCAAATAAAGAAAAATTAGAATGCACTTAAATGCATAATTATAAGGACTTTAATAACACGCATTATGACTCTCACTATTTTCACAAATTCATAACCTTCAATATAAATCTGAGAGAACTCGTAGAGAAATTCTTTCGGTGGGTCGATATCTAATATCCCTAAGAATGACCTTGGTTTTGCCTAACAAGTCACCTTAGTTCAACCGGTAGGTATTGATCATCTCAATTTCAACTCCAATGCAACTATCAAATCTAGTGCTATCAACTGTTTATGTGTGCACCTTCATTGGGCTATCAACTTTTGACATGTGTACATCTAATGTACACTACCCAACATTGCCTCTATCCACATTGATCTTGAGTTTGCCTAAAAAAATAATGGTTCTAGTTAAAACCGACCCATTAATCTAGAAATCCTATTTCCATGGTTCGAACATATTTGTGTAAAGCAGACTTGGGTTTGCCTAACAACCCTAACTTTAAAAGGTAGGACTTTGGTTCTTGCCGCATTAAAGGAAGGTGTTAGTTTTAATATTCTCATTGAGGGATTTGAATAAGGTCTCATCTAGCTTAGATGATCTTATACAATAACTCACATATACGTACACACACACACACACACACACACACACACATATATCAATACATATGTAGTTATTATAACTATATATGGCGTGATATGGACTACCCAATCAAATTGGGCCTAAACCCATAGCCATCCATCATGCAAGCCCACATATTCTCCTAACCATGCATTCTCTAATACATGTATGTAAACACATCATTTTTTTTACGACATCTTCTGGATCATAATATGGAAACCCAATCCAACACTTGGATCTATGCCCAATCCAACACTTAGATTTACTATCTTTCTTTTACTAACTTGGCTAAAATTGCTATTGTATCTTATTTTGATTGGAATTAATATTAATCTAATTAACATGAATTCTTAATTCCAGAAATTAATTCATAATTAATTTACCTAAAAATAATTATTTGATATCTAAAATTAAACTACTTCAATTTTGTCGTACATGCCTATTTTTTTACTCTTACTAGAAAATCTATTGCTCTACTAAAATTAATTCAAAATTAATTTAAAATTTTTTCATAATATCAAATCATCATTCCAAGAATTTCTACGGCGTTTCACAATGATCAAAATAATTTAGGAATCCCTCAAAAATTATCATGATCGCCAAAACACCGATATGACACCCAAAACGACAAATATGACTTCTAAAATTTTCTGGAAATTAAATTTCGAAAAAAATTATTTAGGCATGAAAAAAAATCAAATTAACACATTTTCATCACATAAGAATATTTTTAAGGTTTTGGAACCAAAATATGAACATACAATAACATCAAACAAAACAGATCTTACAATTTCTTAAAAACTACCCAGATCTGGAATAGTTTTTGATAAAATTATTTAAAATTTTTTAATAATTCTACAAAACATTACAGAGGCATCATACTTCTCAAATATAATCACATAATTTTTTCAGAATCAAATTCCATGAAAATCATCTGTAACCTCGTCAGTTTAGCCAATAGACATCATATGCCTAGCAGAAAAATAGATTTCATGCATGTACTTATAAAGTCGAAATTAAATATTTTAATTTCAAAATATTTTCAGTCGCAATGAATCATTCACATACATCTTATTAACAAATTGGTTAAATAAAATTGTGAAAACCATTTTTCTATAATTAATTTCGGATAAAACACTACAAAATCCTAAGCTATCACAACTATGAAAACAATTTTCACATGTCATGTATTCTACATCTAACAAGGCGCAAGATGTCTCTGATACCACTATTAGGTTCCAATCATACATAATATATATCAAATATACACAGCAGAAATAACATGGAACCTTAAAAAAGATCTACTTATGCATATAGATATAGAGAAACAAAAAAACATGAAATGGAATATATTTACATTCCTTTCTGACGATCTCCTTCGTTCTTTAATCTTCTTCGCGGTGGGTTGTCGTAAACCATAACGATCACTGCAGACTGTCTCTATTGAAAGTCCATACAAGGATAGAAGGATGAAATGTCAATAAGAGATGGCTAGAATTCTTTCTTTGTGCTAGTGAGGATAGGAACTCTTGAGAGAGTTAGAAAGAAAATTGTTCCTTTCTTAAAAGAACCTTTCTTTTTTCTCTTTGTTTCTTACACAAGATAAACGAAAATCATCTCTATTTTCTATACCTTTTGTCCTTCCATAGCCCCCATCACTAACGGAAAGTTATGGGAAGTTAGTGGTCATGAATAGCATGCATTAATGGAAGTTATGAGAAGTTGATGACCATGAATAACATGCATTAATAGAAGTTATAGGAAGTTAAATACCATGAATATCATGCATTCATGGAAGCCGACAACACCTGTTTCTAATCCATTCCATTCAATGTTTTCCACCATGATCACGTGGTCATACAATCACAAAACACTCTCTCATATCCTGAATCACTATTTAAGACCATTTTACTCATCCTTCAGATGTTCTATCTGTGTGACCTATTAGGTTTCCCGTTATGTTAGCCATTTGAATTAACACTTAATTCAAGTAAGTCAAAAGCAGTATCTAGCAATATGTCATGACCCCTAATTGGCTAAAAATTTAGTGGTTTAACTATGAATCCTTCCATAAGAAATGTTTCCATGCAATTTATCCTTTCACCATATATACCCTACTTAGTTAAGAATATGGTCAAAGTTTCAACTCCCACTAGATTGACTATGTCACATCTAGTCCAAGTGTTTTTAGATCTTATCTTAAAGATCTCATTATTCTATGTATCATTGAACACTCTTTTTATGACACTTATCTACTCTGGCTAGAGACTCTTGTGTAATGACCTTAATAAGAGGGCTTGGCTATCATCTCCTTCTATCAAGAGTGGTGAATCCTTTATTGTCTAATCAATTAGCTTCGAATACCTCAAGCTGTGCCCAATCGCCACCTTATGAGTACCCACTGAAAGGCACTGATGAATGGAGTCAAAGCATAAGATAAGTACCTGAGATATCCTTGAGCACCTAAAGTCAAAGGATACTTGACCATTTCTATGATGAGACTATCATTGAAATTGGAATAGAATATCCATATGATTTTCTCACAGTAGGTCAATCTAATGTACTTACTACCCTTATAAATCATCTATACGTTAACTCTAGATAATTCATGTCTACAGCTTATAAGATCTACTACTTGATCTAATCAAGGAGTATAGTATACGCTAGTCTACCCAGATTAATAATATCCCATTTCATTAATCCTATTACTAGGGAAAGTTTAGATACTAACATAATTACAAATGATAGGAATCTAATTATCATGATCCCATCATGATGTCCTCCATGATATGTTTTGTATTAAGGACTTCATTAAATCAATTTAAGATCAACATCAAATCCATAAACGTATGATTATCAAAATAAAAAATGCCTTTATTAATCATAAAATGATTTTTTACAATAAGTTCTAAAGGTGATTGCCTTTAGAGCACTTCTCCAACATAGTTAATAAAAATGTAAAAATGAAAAGAACAATAAAAAAAATCTTTATAGAACATAATTGAGATAGCTCAAGCAAGATAGTCCAATAGAAGACTTAGGAGGTTAAAATGATACTGAGAATCACACAACATATCAGACCAACTAGGGATAATGTTTGATTATACTATACCAAACTTGAATAAAGTGATGTCTAGCATCGTAAAATCGACTGTGAGTGCTAATAACAATAAGACCAAGCCAAGTCTGATTCAGATGGTGTAGTAGTCTATCTAATTTGATGGACTAAGAGATAAGAAACCAAATGTGCACATTATAATTTTTTTGGAGATTTGTGGCATACTTAAGATAAATGGAGCTAACGATGATGCCATAATACTATGATTATTCCCATTTTTCACTAAGGGGAAAGGCCAAGTAATGGTTAAATTCAATGCCAAAATTATCACTAACTACATGGGATCGAATGGCAAAGAAGTTCTTATTGAAGTATTTTTCATTTGTCAAGACTGCTAAATTGAGAAATGACATCTCCTTCTACAGTTAGGCTAATTCCAAATCATTACATGATATATGAGAGAGCTTTAAAGAGATGTTAAAAAGATGCCTACGTCATAGTTTATTACTTTGGATGCAAATCCAAAGTTTTTATAATTGGCCAAATCAGAATGCAAGGTAGTCAATTAATGTAACTACTAAAGGTGTTGTTAATATCAAGAAACTAGAAGTGGTCCATGACCTTATTGTGGCTATAAACAACTACCATTGGTGCTTTTGTAAGCCAGAATTAGTAAGCTAGCATGAGTGTATTAAGTGTACACAGCAGCGCCGCTAGTGAAGTAAGTGGAAGCATTGAACAAAATAAAGGATAGACTTATGATGGCTATATAAGGTCAAGTTATGCAGTGTGATACGAGCGGGTTAAATAACCATGTTCAAAATTGTCAAGTAGTATAGCCTAAGCATGTGGATTATATATGGAATACTCGTAGACCCCAAAAAGATCCATATAGCAACATTTACAGTTTGAGATGGAGGAATTAACCCAAATTTTCTTAAAGAAATCAAGGCCAAGCAAGGAATAACCCTTTACTGAGATTTCAACAACAAGTACCTCAACCTAAGAAGCATACTTTTGATGAGATGATGTTAAAAATTGTACAAGATTTTAATGTAAGACATCAACACATGGAGGCTTCTATACATAACTTGTAGGTTCAGGTCAGACAAATTGCCAAGCAAGTATTTAAAAGACCACAAGGGATTTTTCCTAGTACAATTGAGACAACCTTAAAATAATGTAACTAAACTTCCAAAAGAAGAAGGAAAAGAGAATAAGGAGACTATTGAGAGACAATATATAGCTAAAGGTGAAGGTATCATAACAAAGTTAAGGAATATCAACCTATCATCCCCTTTCTTATGAAAGTGAAGAAAGATTGAATAGATGGAAAGTTTGGAAAATTTTGTTAGATGTTCAAACAAATCTAGTCTAACTTACCTCTTATTGAAGCTTTAGTACAAATGTCAAAGCATATGGAACCTTTTATGGGGATATTACCGAACAAGGAAAAGTTGAATGAGATGGGGACTATAATGCAAAGTAGAAGGAGTTTAGAAGTTTGGAAAACAAACTAATAGAGAAGCTTGTAGATCCAAAGAATTTTACTATCCCTTGTGAAATTGGAAGTTTAAAAATAGATAAGGTTTTAGCCGACCTAAGGGTCAGTATTAACATGAAACCTTTTTCATTATTTAAGAAATAGGGAATAGTTGAACTTAAACCTAATAGGATTAGTATACAGCTAGTAGATAGATCTGTAAAATATCTTAGAAGACTTATAAAAGATGTTAAAGTTAAGGTTGATGAGTTTGTATTCCTAGTTGATTTTTTTATTCTTAATATAGAGGAGGATTTAGAAATGCCTTTAGTACTTGGTCGCTTTTGACAAAGGTAAGTTAAAATTAAGGGTGGGGGATGAAGAGGTTATGTTTAAAGTATATAATATTATGAATCCTACTTTTGAACTTATTAACGTAATTGAATCTAGTGAGTCTGGTAATTTGTTTGGGTCTTGTAATTTGTTTCCTCATCTTTCAGAAAAAAAGGAGAAATTGACTGTGACACGTTCACTAAAAAAAATCCTTTTGTAGCAAATTATTTATTAAGAAAAAAAAAGCTTAACATAAAGGCATAAAAAGAAATCCTAGTAACATGGTTGATTTTGCTTTCTTATGGGCAAATGATGGAAATTGAACCCACGCATCGTGGATTCATAATCCACTACCTTGATCCACTTGGCTACATCTGCACCCTAATAATTTAATTACAAATTAAAAATTCTACAAATTACAATGAAGTTTTAGCATTTCTCATTCAAATTTTTCTTTCTTATTTCTTTATTCTTGTAAGAATAAGATAAGAAAGAAAAAAAAAGAAAATAAAAAAGGAAAGATTTATATTTCGTTGTTCCTGACTGTGCTTTGCTTCACCTTAATTGTTATTTGAACAAGTAAAAGTTATGTCTTTGTCCGAGTGGGGATAGCATTTCTTTTTTGTATGTCCATGGAATTTTGGAAAATCCAAGCATCTCTAAGATAGATAGAGAGGTAGGAATTTTTCAAACGAACAACACTCCTTTGTAAACGTCAGGCGTCCATTGATGAGAAGGCATTGGGGAAAGCTTGAACCTAATTCCTACAGTGATGAATATAAGCACAGTTGAAATTCCTAGGTAGTGACTCTACCTTTAAAGGTCCACAAGAACCTTTATAAGTTCAAAATAATAAACCAAAAGAAAAATATGGCAATAGGCGATAAAAGTTAGCTTACTCAGAAGTCATGGAACCAATGGTAAAACTACAGAAACCCATCTTAATAAGCCACCTTGAGCATAAAGGTACATCTAATTATAGACATTAACCAAGTGCTACATATGAGACAAACCACTGTTTATTGATTAGGCTCAACTGCATATATACATTCTCATCAATGCCCCTCCTTTGTTCCACATAACCATTAGAAGGAATGTACAAATTATAAATTTGCTCAATTTCAAAACTCTGATATATTTCAACTAGCTTACTATGCTCACTAAAATCTAGTTCTTATTCCAATAGTTCCTTCTACCAACCTATTTTGAATTTCTTCCCATCATACCTCAATTTTCTGGTGACATTCTGTGGCTTCCAAGAATAAGATAGCCTAATGGTAGCCTTCTCCATCTAACCTATTAACCCAAGTCTCATTATGAATTTTGTCTCTAGAAGTACAACATTTCTACTCACTTACACACAAGTTTTTGCATAACTAATCCTCTCTATACTAAAAGTTTATGCATCTATGCATAATTGCTTTCCCAAGGAACTAGCTATAAAGCTTAATGCATCCACTATCCATAACTCCGGTGAAAGATTATACAATTATATTCTGATAGGAAATGCATATTTGTTTTCTTTATTAACCTCAATTCTAGGCTTCCATTTTTACCCAAACATTGGCTGTCCACCAATGTGCCATAATACCAACTACAATATTTCATCCAAGTTACTGTCCAGAGCAAATTGAAACATCATTGTGTCATCCTCCATCAATATTGTTCTCTCCAAACCTCTCCTATGCAACTTTGATTTAGCCCAAGTTTGAATGCTAACCTTTTATTTGAGAAAGACCCGATCAAGGATGTCGACCAAACTCTTTCTCTAGCTTTTAGCAATTCCAAAAGAGGACATACTATCCCATCTTTGGTCACTTCAAATGTTTCATCTGTATTTTGGTTGAAGTGATATGTATCTTTATTCCAAGCATCTGTCAAAGATTGACTTAGAGTTGAAGTTGCAGTTCAGGATTCATGAGAGAGAGACAAAAAAATGCTAGGCCTGCTATGGAGGGAGAGTAGCTACCATTAGTATGTCAAGAGTAGGAAATTATTTTCCAAAAAAGGAACCAAACAGGGGTAAAAAGATAAAACCAAAAGAGAGAAGGCAAAGCATGCAACAGTAGTGAGAGATAAGGATAATTGAAAGTTTAGTTAGATAAGGATAATTTAAAAGTTGGTGTTGATAAAGCCTTTTCCAAATCCATTACAAATCTAGTAAGTACTTCTGCTATACATTTGTTTCATTTTAAGTTCAACAAGGATATGCATTCCTCCATTATACTCATTTCAAATTTCTTACTTATACAACTCTTTTTTTTTGCAAAAACCGTTATTAGTAGTACTAAAAATTGTATAATTACATAGATCTAAATATTAAGAATATCACTTTAAAACATTTTTATAAACAGATTAGAATGTCACTTCTAACAATTTTTATAAACAGAGTAATACCTGCTTTTCTTCTTGAAAAGATATTATTCATATTAAAAATACTTATTCTTTTATACAAATGTCCTACATGCTTATTTTAATTAGTAAAATTATTTGCACAACTTAAAATTGCGATTTGGGCATCTAAACTTAAAACTAAAAGATTATTTAAGTTACACTTTCTTTTGAATTCGTCAATTTAAGAAAGAACTTTTACAAAAGTTTAGACTACTTTAAGTTTTTCTTTAAAAAAAGATTATATTTCAAGTTGTAATCTAATTTCTTTAATTTTTACTATAAGAGGAAATGTTTCTTATGTGGCATATCATATATCAATGATCTCATTGTCAGATTCTTCACGTTTAGATTAGCTTGATTTATTCCACATATACTTCATAAACTTTTTTTTATTTCTTCTTTTTTTCATGCTTTTCACTATGTATAAGAGTGGAAAATTAACTTGACTTATGAAGGTTTCTTAAGCAATACAAAATAACGTTACCCTTCTTTATAGGTTTATATTTACCTTGGGTGTAGGTTTCCTTTCCCCTTTAAAAATTGTTTTATTTGTAAACATATCAAATTTGAGTCAAAAGAGTTATGTTTTCATCCTCATCACTATAAATAAAGTAATATCATCCTCTTTACAATAATTCCCCAATGTCTTAAAAATGATGATTTTTTTAATGCCTTCTACTTCTTAAGTCTTTTTTAATCTTAAGAGCACATATATAAGTGCCTCCTTAAGATGTATGGAATTTAAATCCTTTTTTAATAAATGTCACTTTTGAATTGTATGTGGTTAAGAGTGACTTACAAATACTTTTATTCATTTTAATGATAGAGTGGGTCTACAAACTTTCAATCTACTCTATTAAATTTTATTCCTTCTATATTATACAATAAAATTTGTATAACTATACAATCAAATAGAATCACGGAGCATAGCTCTACAAAATCAAAAAATCACAGAGCAATGCTCTACGTGGAAGCGCTTCATACTGGCAACTCAAGTCATAACACCTTTATCTGAACATGCATTTCATGAAATACAACAATTTCTGAATATCTCATATATGACAATCTTATATAAATACTCAGACAAGATTTCACAATCATCGGACCTAAGTCCGACATTCAACTTTCGTTGAGAATCAATTGACAAATTCGTATCAAATGTATATTCAAACACATTTATCATCGGACCGTGGTCTGACATTTAACAGTCAAATTATGCACACTTATTTCATCTCATTCACATACAAGCATCACTTCAATATTCCATGGCAAAATCATAGTCATCGGACCTTCATTGTCTGGAATCATAATCAGAACGCATTCATTCAATCATTTATAACAAAATTTAAGCAACCAAGTAATTGAGTGAGACCGTCTAGGTTACTCACTAGTTGCTCCCGAAGCTAATGCCTGGAAGATCTGGCAATGTCTGGGGGTTGACGTTCCAATTGTTCGTTTATAACAAATAACATACACATATATCACAATTTGCACAATTATAATTGTTTGACAATGCACATGTATGAAGTGAATTATGTACAATGCATGTTCATGGCCATCCCGGGTATCTCTCCATCAATTTCATCACAAAATCATTCACATATCAAAACTCATCTAAGTATAATTTCTACTTAGGTTTATGCCACACTAACAACACTAAAATTCACCATTCACTTCTTATTGACTCACTTCAGATTTTTCCTAAGTCACACTTTCGGGTCTACTATTCACGTTCAATCAGAAGGTTTAAAAGTTGTAATTTGGTTTTACTCTCTTCTAGAAAATTGTTAGGAAATCTAAAGGTTTAACAACCACTTCATTTGGAGGCTGGATAACAAAATTATGGCCGAAAGAATCAAACAAGAGAAGAAGAAGTCTTGGTCACTTAGATAGAAAGTAGACGAATGCAAAAGTAGACAAATGCCAGAACTAGACGAAGTAATAAGGACACGAAATTCGTCAGAAGTTAAATGAAACAGAAAAGCCGACGAAGCAGAAAGGCAGATGAAATTCAAAAGAAAGACGAAGTGTCAAAAGATAGACGAAATGCCAAAAGACAAATGAAGTGTCAAAAGGTAGACGAAATGCCAAAAGACAGATGAAGTGTCAAAAGGCAGACGAAATTCCAAAAGACAAACGAAGTGTCAAAAGATAGACGAAAGGGAAAAAACAGACGATAAGAAGTCAAACACAAACGATAAGAAGTCAAACACTGACGATAGAAGGTCAAACATAGACGATAAGAAGTTAAACACAGAAGATAAAACACAGACGATAGGTGATCAACTTAAGAAGAAGAAAGTCAACCACGGACAATAGAACACAGACGATAAGTGGTCAACTTAAGATGAAGAAAAGCCAACCACAGCCGATAAAAACCAGATGATAAGTCTATACTCCTCAACTCAAAAATCTTTTTCTTGAACATCTCTAAGTCTTCATCAACTCTCATATAAACTCCTATGTATTCATTCATGCTCGGTGAAGAAACAGAGCATACCACCTTTCCATATCTAACTCTCTACACTAATCCTATACATCATTTCATTGCTATTTCAACTCCAAGAACCATTTTCAGAACACCTGATCACTAATAATCCATCAAAACCCAAATAACACCATATCTCCAATTTTCATCCCCTTGACACAGTGTTCAAGAATATAATTATACGTAAATTCTATGATCATGCACTGAAATCAAATTCGTCAACTTTATTTAAAAAATCCACAACTCTAACAATTTTATTCACTACTTACTTGTTGAAGACTCCAAAAGCTTCAACT
>JAOSBN010136367.1:0-27405 GCA_027563595.1 Erythroxylum suave
CAAAAAACATTTCAAAAATTATAAAAGGCATTTTATCGAACACCTCATAAGCAATATGTATAATCTCAATTTAAACATAAATCAATTGTATTTTTCTCTTATTTACTAACAATAACATATACAAACAACAAATAAATCAATAATTATACAAAAAATCGTAAACATTAACAATAATCAAACAAGATTTCATCACATTTAACAGTAAAAACATGCTTTTTTTTTGTAGAAATAACACAACAATAAGAGAGTTTACCTCAAACAATGTATGATACGTAAGACAACAATCGAAAAGGGGCCGAAAAATGTGAGAGAAATAGTCAGAAAACAGAAGACGATCATGAGGAGAAGAGAAGAGAAATGAGCGCGTGGGGCAGGGAGGGTAGGTCGACGCCCGAGTTAAAGACGACGGATTAACGACAGAATACGTATTCCATCGGTAATCTAGGGTTTCTACCGTCGTATGTACGACGATGCTACCGACAGTTACCAACGGTCCCCACCATTTTGTAGGTAAACGGACGGCATTTTTGGGCGGGAATAACTCAAATACTGCCAGAGAACCAATTCCGTCAATAAATTAGGATTATCTCGAAGGATCTAAGGCTGTTGAGGCTGACGGTTACTGATGGAATGAGGCCACCATCGGCGATTAATGTATCTTTTACGATGTCACGAACGGGACATCATCTCCGTCAGTAATATAGGGCATTTTTATTCACATTTATCGACGGTACATGCTTTTCCGTCAATGACTTAAAGCTTGATTCACCGACGGAACGAGTTCTCCGTCCATGAATAAGGTTTTTTAAATGTGAACGACGGAACATCATATTCGTCAGTAATATCTGTCTTTCTTGGTTGCATGTCCCGACGGTATTCAACGTGCGGTCGGTATATATATTGACAGTAAACGGTCCGTCGGTATATGTCTGAAGCGAAAAAATTATGCAAACTTTTCGCCCATTTTTTCTTACGCCGATAGATTTTTCATTGCTATATTTTGTAGGAGATATTGCGCGAAATTGCTCCCTCCAGGTTTGCCGACGGAACAATATGTCCGTCACTAATGCTAACTTATTTACCGACGAAATGTTATATTCCGTTGGTAAATAGCATCGGAATACCGTCCGTTGGAAATATTCCGCCGCTATTCTGTGATTTTCTTATAGTGAATAATTAAATTTTAAGGTTCCAAATAGAATCACATTCATAATTCGAATTAGCCAAGACTAACAATAGTACCCGATTAGAGTCAAGAGTTGAATCGAATGATGAACTTTAGATGCATAGTCAAGTCATAACCTAAATTAAACCTCCTTTGTATGATATATGCACTAGATGCATTTTAAGGGTTATTATAGACATAGGCTCAAAATATGGATGAGACCAAAGAACAAATCCCTTAACCGAATATTAGGACTTACGTCTTCCATTGATATGGCATGAACCAGAGTTCCTTTAGAGTTGGGTTGTTCGGCAAACCTAAGCCTGCTCTACACGAATATGTTTAAACCTTGGAAATTACATTTCTGGATTAATGGGTTGTTCCTAACTAGAAGCATCAACTTGTTGGGCAAACCCCAGGACAATGAGGATAGAGGCAAAGTTGGGTTATATACATGGGATGTATACAATTCAAGAGTTGATGACCCAATGAATGTGCTAAATCAACAGTTGATGGCATAAGTCGATAATTGCATAATTAAATTCAATTAGTATCAATGATACGTACCGATTGACATAAGGTGGCTTGTTGGGCAAACCCAAGGTCATTCTTGGTGATATCAGATATTGACCCATTAGGAAAACTATAAGTTTTCTCAAATTCGTAATGAGGGTTATGGATTTGAATAAGAATAGTAGGACCTATATGAATGTGATTAAAGCCCTTATCAATATGCATTAAGTGTACATTCTAACTTTTCTCTCATTCTTCTAGGATATTGAATCACCACGATGTCTTCTAGTGTGAATGCTCCCTGTTAGATCCAACAAACTCCCGAGACCAAACTTCTTGGATTGGCTACGAAATTTGATAATTATTCTCAAATCTAAAAATCTAGGATTTTTCCTAGATGAATGACTTCCTGATCCCCCTACTGTCGATGCATCTGATGAAGATCAGAGAGCTTACAAGAAGCTACTAGATGATAGTGAGCTGTCCTCTATATCACCAGAACCGCAAAAGCAGCATGAGGCTATGGATGCTCATACCATAGTCTACCATATAAGGGAACTGTTTGATGAGCTCAGTCTGAAAGGTTGGAGACCTCAGGGTTGATTTTCTGTTCTAAGATGGTTGAGGGATCATCTCCATTATATTTTAGGTTGAAGATGAATAGATATAGTGAGAGATTAAGCAGTTTAGGTTTCATTATAGATCATGAATTAAGTATAGACTTAATTATTACTGGTTTGACAGATAGTTACTCATAATTTATGGTTAACTATCAGATTAACCAAATATCCATGACGATACTTGAGCTGATTAACCTACTCAAAACAACTGAGCTTATTGTTAGGAAAGACAGTAAGGTTGTGGTGCTGGGGGACTCTGCTTTTGGTTCTCGAAAGAAGAACCAAAAGAAGAAGAAGAAATCGAAGAAGCCATTAGGAGGTGTAGACGAAAAGAAGGCAAGGGAGAAAACACCAAAGGTAATATGCTTCCATTGCAACTAGGAAGGTCATTGGAAGAGGAACTGCAAAGCTTATCTGCAGTCACTAAAGCAGAAGAAGGCATTAGATTCCCTACCATCTACTTCAGGTATGATGTTTTTCATTGAGGTAAATACTATTTCTGATCATAACATTTGGATATTAGACACCGAATGTGACTCACACATATGTGTTGTATTTGCTTCATGTATTAATAAATCTGGATTTCAATTAACTTTTTCAAACAATGGTTGTTTACTTAAGTTGAATGAAATATTGTATGGTACTGTTACATTATGCAATGGAATTTACATATTAGATATGTCCAATCAAATTTTAAATATCAATAACAATAAAAGACAGAAACAAGATATCCAAAAATCATCTTACTTATGGCATTGTCGACATGGCCATATAAGTGAGAAATGCATATTTAAGCTACACAAGAATTGTAACTTAGGGTCATTTGATTATGAATCATATGAAATATGTGAATCTTGCTTGTTAGGAAAGATGACTAATTTACCTTTTAAAGGAAAGGTGAACGAATGAATGGATTATTAGACCTAATACATTCTAATATATGTGGTCTGATGTCCATTCATGCTAGAGGTGGTTTTGTGCACTTCATTATTTTTATCAATGATTATTCATGATATAGTTATGTGTATCTAATGAGATACAATTCTAATGCGTTTAAACTGTTCAAATAATTTAGACATGAAGTAGAGAAACAACTTGGTAGAAGTATTAAGGCACTTCGATCGGATCGAGGTGGTGAATACTTAAATGAGAAATTTCTAACTTATATCAAAGATAATAGGATAGTATCCTAGTGGACTCCACCTTACACACCATAACATAATGGTGTAGCTAAAAGGAGAAACAGAACCTTGTTAGACATGGTAAGGTCATAGATGGGCTTAGAGGGTCTTCAAAATCCTTTTGGAGTTATACACTTGAGATTGCTATTTATGTGACAAACAGAGTCCCCTCAAAGGCAGTTGAAGTTACTCCATATGAGATGTGGACTAACAAAAGACCCTATCTTTCACATATGAAAGTTTGAGGTTGTCTAGCTTGTGTGAAACGGATTCAATCAGACAAGCTAGAAGCGAAATATGATAAATATCTATTTATAGGATATCCTAAGGAAACAATTGGATATCAGTACCATAATGCTTTAAAGAAAAAGGTGTTTGTCTTGAAGCATATTGTGTTTTTAGAGAAAGAGTTTCTTCTAAGGGAAGACAATGGGAGCAAAGTTGAACTTGATGAAGTTTATGATGCTTAAACAGATGCAAATCAAATACCTAAACCCAAAATTATTGTTCATAGAGGTGAGACAATAGTTGAACTGTATGACACACAACATGTTCGTAGGACAAGTAAGATACGTAATGTTCCAGAGAGATATGAATTTCTCATAGGTGAATAGAATGACGTATTGCTCATAAAGGATTGTGAACGTACAACCTATAAAAAGGCTCCAAGGAGTTTAGAATATGAAAAATGGATTTAAGTTATGAAATCTAAAATGGATTCCATGTATGAAAACCAAGTATGGAATTTGTCCCATTAGAAGGATTAAAACCTATAAGGTACAAGTGGATTTTCAAGAAGAAAATTGACATAGAAGGTAATGTGATTACCTATAAAGCGAGACTAGTCGCTAAAGATTATCATCAAAGATAAGGAGTTGACTATGACGAGACATTTAGCACCGTAGCTATGCTTAAATCAATTGGAATACTCTTAGCCATTGGCGCTCATTATGATTATGAAATGTGGCAAATGGATGTGAAGATAACTTTCCTAAATGGAAACCTTGTTGTGGATGTATATATGATACAACCTGAGGGCTTTACATCCTGAGATGGCAGAAAAGTCTGTAAGCTTTAGAAACCTATTTATGGATTGAAGCAAGCATCTAGGAGTTGGAACATTTGATTTGATGAGACAATCAAAGAGTTTGGTTTCTCACAAAATCCTATGAACTATGTGTGTACAAGAAGGTTAGTGGGAGTGATATCATATTCTTTGTGTTATATATGGATGACATATTACTAATAGGAAATGATGTCTTTAGTTTACAATTAGTCAAAGTTTGGTTATCTCAGAATTTTTCCAGGAAAGACATTGGAGAAGAAACTTATATATGAGGGATAAAGATCTATAGAGATAGATCAAGGAAGTTACTGGGTCTTTTATAGTCAACATGCATAAGCAAAGTGTTAAATAGGTTTAGCATGGAGTAGTCCAAAAGAGGGCTTTTTCTTATGACTCATAGAATAAAACTCTCCAAAATTATGCGTCCGAAGCCGTAAGATGAGAAGACTTGCATGAGTATGATCCCGTATGCTTTGGCAATAGGATCAGTCAAGTATGTCATGTCATGTACTATACCTAATATATCATATGCTCTAAATGTTACGAGTAGATATCAATCGGATCTGCAGAGGGTCATTGGGTGGCTGTCAAGAATATCCTAAAGTACTTGAGAAAGACTAAAGATGTAGTCTTGATATATAGAAATGGAGATCTTGTAGTGAGCAGGCATACAGATGCTAGTTTTCAATCTAACCAGGATGACTCCAAATCCCAATCAAGTTATGTTTTCACAATGAATGGTGGAGCGGTTAATTGGAAAAGTTCCAAACAAGAGATGACAGCAGATTCGATGACTTAGTTAGAGTACATTATAGCTACGAAAGCAGAAAAAGAAGTTGTTTAGATCAAGAAGTTGGTTATGGAACTTGGAGTGGTTCCCAGCATACTAAACCCAATGTTGTTGTACTGTGACAATAATGGGATTATTGTTTAAGCAAAGGAACCAAGGTCTCATCAGAGGTCCAAGCATATAGTTAGGAGACATCACCTACTCAGGGAGATAATTGATAGAGGTGATGTGAAGAAAGAGAGAGTGTCCACAGATCAAAACATCATTGATCCTCTAACTAAGTCACATCCTTAAGCGAAATTTGATTCTTGTGTACTCCCCTATGGTATTTGATACAAAGCTGATTGGCTTTAGTGCAAGTAGAAGATTGTCAGAGTGGTGCTTTAAAGACAATCACTTTTAGCACGTTTATACAAACTTTATTTTGATTAATAAATTGAAAGGCATTTTTCATTAATTTGATATTCTTTTATATATGAATTAATGATGATCTTAAGTCAGATTAATGAAGTCTATAAAGGAAATCATGATGAGATCATGATAATAAGATTCCTATCATGTGCAAATATGTTAGTATTAAAATAATCCCTAGGAAAAATACCGATGGTCGCTGCTACGGGAATTTGCTCTAATCTTCCAGAGAGTCCCGACTCGACCGAGGACGACAGTGATGGACAACCGTTGTCTCCAGACAATGGTGACCGCACCGCTGCAACGGTGGCAAATCTTAAGGATAGGTGATAGGAGACTCGATCTTGTAAAGATTGCATGGCTAGAAACCCAGTCTTGATACAGATATTTGTTGCACCCTATTTCTGGATCCCTACTATTGGTTCGGATACCAAACATTTTACACAAACACTTGCATTCAAAACTAACCCCTTTTAGGCACATCTCCATTCAAGCCTAAATATGTCAAAGAATGGTGTTGGTGAGTCCACAATTTGCATATGTACATGCTTCGGGACAATTAGCATAACTTCTTAAGTTTTTCTTCTGTGTTTGGCCTATCGTCTGTGTTTAACCATCGTCTGGGTTTGGCCCATCGTCTGTGTTTGCTTATCGTCTATCTTTCCTTATGTTTGACTTTCCTTGCGTCTGCCTTTCCTTGTGTCTGGCTTTGCTTGCGTCTGTCTTTCCTTGTGTCTGCCTTTCCTTGCGTCTATGTTCTGACATCATCAAAGATGATTCCTTGCATCTGTGTTTTCATTGCATTTGTCTTTCTTTCCGTCTATATTTTGACTTCATCACAGATGATTCCTTGTGTCTATCTTTCTTCGCATCTATGTTCTAACGTCATCACAGATGATTGCTTACATCTGTGTTTTCCTTGCATCTGTCTTTCTTTCCATCTATGTTTTGACTTCATCACAGACGATTCCTTGCGTCTGCATTTTCCTTGTGTTTGTATTTCTTTGCTCTATGTTTTGACATCATCACAGACGATTCCTTGCGTCTGTCTTTCTTTGCATCTATGTTCTGACATCATCACAGATGATTCCTTGCATTTGTGTTTTCCTTGCGTCTGTCTTTCTTTGAGTCTATGGTCTGACGCAATGACAGATGACTCCTTGCGTCTGTGTTTTCCTTACGTCTGTCTTTCTTTGTGTCTATGTTCTAACATCATCACAGACGATTCCTTGCGTTTGTGTTTTCCTTTGAGTTCAAAATACAATCTCTCCACCTATGGGAGCTTGCAAAAAGAATTATCTCCTTATATCAATCCAACCACTAAGTGCTTTTGAATCTTGCCTCAAAGATTTATCACATGTAATCCTTCCTACTCTGACATGCTATTCTAATGCTAATAACCATTGGCAATCTCAACAAGAAGAATATGCACATATACATTTCATCATCCCAATCTTTAAAATAACATAATCAGACATAGAAAGGAACTCAATTTCACTTTCTCATTTTCAAACAAGGTGAGAGATTGAAGTAGCTTTATTTACATCTCAGCATACACATCAACTTAATAGAAAATACAAAAGGATGCTCATGTTTGACATGCCTATAAAGCAATTAAAAAATGTTCATTAGCTAGTACAAAAGTCTCTAACAATTGTGGAGTTTTCAATGCCTTACAAGGATCAACCATGGTTTTGTTCTGCACCAGAGGAGGGAAGATAATGGGTTGAGCTACAAAGCTCAGTGGCTAATATATTTATAGCCATCAGCAACTAGCACAAATTCAAGCATATATAAGTATAGGTAGTAAGCAATTCAAGTGCTCTCAATTAAGTAGGTTAATACATAACACATAACATCCAAATGCATCATGCTTGATAATTCAAAGATGCAATGCACAAATGAATGGCTCGAGGGTTCCATGAAATCAGAATGAAGAAACCGAAGTTTACACCATGAGCAGAATGAGTCCTTTTTTGGAGCTCAAATGCCACAAGCGGGCAGTCGGGATAAGACTGTTGTCAACGTGCACGTGACAAATAGAATGGTTCCACTCTCGCCCAAATAAAAGCACATATTCATTTAATCATATGCTCAAACTTTCATGCTTGTCTATCTTTTCATTTAAACAAAATGCCATGACATGTTTCCATGGCATAACTTGATCAAAATTTATAAATCACACATATTCTTAACAATCACATAATTTACTATTGAGCAAGTTGTACATGCACACATATAGCCAAGAATTTGCCCAATCACAATAACTATAAATAAATTACCAACCTAATTCACTTGACAATCCAAGTTCAATATTGTCTTTCCTCTTTGTCTTGGATCGGGCTTGCTTGGTTTCCTATAACAAACCAAGTTCTCATTTAATTCCAATTCATATAGAAATCCCCCAAATTTCCACAATTACAACAAAATGTAATTAACACAAATCAAGTCCAAACTTAACCTACCCATAGTCCATCTAGGTTAGAAAACCCAAAACCTAGCTTAGGAACCCTAAAATCAAATGGGTTCTCTTAAACCATCTTCTTCCCACACCCCCTTTTTCTCTCTAGAACTCCTTCATTCTCAACACAACCCAATTTCTTTACTAAAGTAGGAAGAAAATGATGACCTTACCTTAAGAAGCCTGACTTCTTCTTCTTTCCAGGATTTTTTTCTCTCTTCGTGTTCTTTCACATTTTTCTTCTCTCTTTTCTTAGCTTTCATGACAACTTCCTCTCTTCTTCACATTCCAAGACACAATTTAGCTTGTTCTTCTCTTTTTACCCTTCATTTAATTGGTCTTTCCAATTTTGTCCTTCTTTTGTCTTTTATGGCTCTAACTCCTTTAATCCACTTAACACCACATTAATTCTAACTAAGTTCCAATATTTCCATCAAATCTTCAATCTTTATCCATGCCTACTAAATTAATGACTCAATTCTAAAAATAATAATTAACCCAAAAAAACATAAATAAATAATTAAGCAAATAATAAGAAATAAAAATCAGGATCCAACAATATTGATGAAGGAGACGTATCGATTATCAAGGAAGCAAGTGGGATTAAGATTTCACTTGTGCCAGCTCTTTGGAATAGACTTAATGAGCCTTGAAGGTTTGCAGTTGTAGTGAAGTTGCTACGATAAGGTTACCCATGGAATGATGTGCAATCGCTTGAAGGCTATGTGGTAATTTTCGGTAAACCTTAAAATAGTTTATCTCGATAACAACTATTTTTTGATGCGGATGGGAAACAAGGATGATGTGTTGAAGGTCTTGCTTGGAGGGGCCCTATGTAATCTTAGGGCATTACCTAATGGTGCAGCCTTGCGTGGGTTCACTTCCAGGATCTTCCAGTTTGGGTCTATTATGAGATACTGTTGTTGGCCTTTGCAAATTCTTTCGGTAAGGCAATATGGGTGGATGGTACTATAGTGGATGTTGAGAGAGGTCGCTTCGAGCGAGTTGTTGTTGAGCTCGATCTGCAGAAACCGTTGGTCCCAGGGTTCTATTTGCATGATAAGTGGTAGAGGATTTTTTACGAAAAAACTACCACAAATTTGTTTTGAGTGTGGTTGTGTGGGACACATAAAGGCTGCATACCCCCATGCACCGATGGCTGCTGCAGCAACGTCGAGTGATGGAGCTTTGGAGCCACTGGCTCCTAGCGACAACTTTGGACCGTGTATGTAGGTTGCCCGTTGTGCACGTCCATAGGCACGACCTCGGTCTAAATCGAAGGACCCTAAGGGTTCACAGGGGAAGCGGGTCAATCGCTCTCGAGACTAAGAAGGAGTCTTGATAAGGGTTTGGAGATGGTGAAGGCTGTTGGTGGCGGTGCTCAGGTTGGGACAATGGCTACTGGGTCTAGATTCTCAGTGTTGGGATCGTTGGACCAAAGCCAATCGGAAAAGGTGCATTCTAGGGATACTGCTCTTGATGCCACTCTAATAGTGCCTATCCATGCTGCCGAGTCAAGGGCGTCAGGGCCCTTCGACCCACGCAGACCTGTCGAATAGGCCTTGTTAGTAGATTGCAGCTCAGGGTCGAGAAAGATATCAGTGGTTTATAATTCAGATAAGGGTTTAGGTCCTACAAATTCAGATTCATCGAATGATGTTGATATAGCGATTTTGAATCCATCGCAAGTACGTCTAGTGGAGGAAGCGAGTGTAAGTATGTCTGAACCTGTGCAACAGGAAGTTCCTAGACTCACGCAGGATATGGGAGAGGTTGGTGTGTCTACACGTTCAGGTAAGAAGCGTTTTATTCAGGAGAAGCATCCGGTGGTCGGCAAGCGTCATGGAAAGGGTATGAAACAAACTGAGTTGGACAGGACTATTCGGTCCCCTTGATACGTCGTTGTTTGCAGTTGTCTATGTCTATAATTTCATGGAACCGTAGGGGGGCTGCAAACCCTCAATTTTGAGTTGTTTTCAAGGAATAAGCCGGCTTCATAAGCTGGATATTTTCATTGTGGTTGAGCCAAGTATTAGTGGTGTTTGTGCTGACAAGATCATTGGTAAACTTGGGTGGCATAATAATGTTCATAAGGAAGCACAGGGATTTTCTTGAGGTATTTGGGTTTTTTGGAGTATTAATATTCAAGTAACAGTAGCACATCAATCTCGCCAAGTGATTCACCTACTTTGTGAGAAAGATAAGTGTCATTTTGCTTGTTCAATCTTATATGCTAGCCCTATTTTCACCGGGCGTGTTGAGCTGTGGCAAGGATTGCTGGATATTAAACAATCCGTTTCTGAGCCATGGGTGATTATTGGGGATCTTAATTGTTGTATGTCTCGTTCAGAAAGGGTTGGAGGTGCTGATCGTGTTTAGTGGAGGGATGAGTAGAGTTCATTTACAAATGATTACGAGCTGTCGGTTATGGGATTTTTAGGTTAAGCTTTCACATGGTTTAGGGGTCTATTACAAGTTAGGTTGGATAGGGCTTTAGTTAATGAAGCTTGGTTGTAGATGTTTCCGGATTCTATTAAGAAGCACCTTTCCTGTGTTAAATCGAATCATCATCCGATATTGTTGAAGCTGTAGACTATGGTCTGAGTGGTAAGTTCCCCATTCTGGTTTCAAGCGGTGTGGCTTAGACATCCTGGGTTTGGCCCGTTAGTCTAACGACAATGGGCTAGTAATGTTTCGTGGCTGTTGGCATATCGAGGGTTTATGAAGGAAGTCCGAGTCTGGAATAGGAAGGTATTTGGTGATATCTTGTAGTGCAAACAACAACTTCGTGAGAAGTTAGACGGGATTGAAAGTTCTTTGGATACAACTTGGTTCGATGATCTGATGCGGATGCATTATGAGACACGTCGATCTTATGAGTTGACCTTGGTTCAGGAAGAAGTTATGGAGGCAAAAGTTAGGAGTCAATTGGACTAATTTTGGGGATAGAAATACTCATTTCTTCCATATGTCTACATTGGCTCAGCGACAGATTAATCGCATATCTACTTTAAGGGATGATTCTAGTATTTGATATGAGGATTTGAATGTGTTGGCATAGATGTAGATGTAGTTCTTCAGCAGGTTGTATATTTAGGACACTGCAACGGACCGGAACATGCTCACGATGCATACTTTTCCGACTACAGCTCCACATCTGACCTTGGAGTCCTTTTGTAAGATTTCTTTTGAAGGGGTACATGCTGTAGTTCAGTTTATAGGTAGGTTTAAGGCTCTTGGTCCGAATGGTTTATAGGCTATTTTTTATCAGAGCCAGTGGGAAATGATGGGTAAGTTGATACACAAGGTTGTGTGCAATTTTTTTGGGTATGGTACGGTTCCTTTGGGTCTTAATGATACTTTCTTAGTATTAATACCAAAAGTTCTGGATCCATTAGGTCTCTGCCAATTTCTCCCAATAAGCCTATGCAATGTGTTGTATAAGGTCATTACTAAGCTTATAGTGAAGGGTTTGCAGTCGTGCATGGCTGAGCTGATCTATACGAATCAAGCGAGTTTTGTCCCAGGCCGACAAATAGTAGATAATGTGGTAGTGGTCCAGGAAGTCATGCATGCAATGCAAAAAAGATCCAATCATAGGTGTTGGATGGCGATTAAATTGGACCTTAAGAAGGCCTATGATAGACTGAGTTGGGATTTTATTTCTGACATGCTACTTGTTACGGGCTTGGATCCAGTGTTGGTGGCTAGAATTCAGGTTTGTGTCACGTCAACCAGCATGCAAGTGTTATTTAATGGGGCTCCCACCTAGCGGTTTGTCCCATCAAGAGGGATACGGCAGGGTGAAACTGGAGCATCTATCTCACCTGATATAGGATGCGGTTATAGGGAACAGGTGGAAACTGGTGAGAATGAGACGAGGTGGCCAACCTGTGTCCCATCTTTTCTTCGCTGATGATATTTTTCTTTTTGCTGAGGCTTCCTATCAGTAGGCTGAAGTTATTATGGAGTGTTTACAGATTTTCTGTCTGTGTTCTAGGCATCTTGTGAGTGAATCGAAATCTATGATTTTATTTTCAAAGAACACATCTAGTTCTATACAGTAGGACATCTGTACTTTCTTGGGTTTTGGGAAACCATCTTCGGTTAGCAGATATTTGGGGTTTCAAATTCAATAGGGTCATGGAAAGCACTAGTTCTTTGCGCCAGTCCTAGGTAAAATGAAAGCTAGGCTATCGAGTTGGAAGGCAAGGAAGATGTCTTTGGCAGGACGTGTTACCTTGGCCAAATCTGTGCTGTCAGCCATTCCTAGCTATGTAATGAAAACTAGCTTACTCCCGGCACCAATTTTAAATGATATTGATAAGATCATTCGGTGGTTCTTGTGGGGAGGCTCGAATGTAAAACGGGGCAATCACTTGCTAAGTTGGGATGTGGTGTGTCATCCTAAGGAGGTTAGTGGACTTGGGTTCTGACCAACGAGCATACAGAATCAGGCTTTTATTTTGAAGCTTTGTTGGCGATTCATGACTAATCAGATTCTCTATGGGTCCGGACTCTTTCTAGATGATATGGGTGGTGAGGTGCACTCTATGAGCTACCAAAAATGTGGCCATCCTGCTCGGTTACGTGGAGGTCTTTAGGGCATATGTGGCCTATCTTTACTCATGGGTGTTGTTGGGTTCGTGGTGACGGACGGTCGATCTCTTTCTAGTATGGGAGCTGGGGCCTTTGAGTGCTTGGGCTTTGTGAGAATTGTCGGAGGATACTCGTCATTGGCGGGTGCAAGATTGCTTAAAGGATGATGGCTCATGGGATTCGGTCTTATTACGACAAGTGCTGCCTGAATATGTGGTTGTGCGAGTGTTGGAAGCGATTCCAGTTTTACACCGGCCAGATAGATTGGTTTGGTTGTATAGTCCGAGTGGGGTGTTTTCTATTGCTTCGGCATATGAATTGCTGCAAGAGTCGGCAGATAGGGATGTTGATAGACTATGGCACAAAGTATGGGCATGGGAGGGGCCGAAACGGATCTGGAGCTTCCTATGATTAGTGGGGCATAGTCATTTACCTACTAATAGTGTTTGCTTTAAGTAAAGTTGTGCACCTGACAATAAGTGTATCCATTGTACCTTGGTGGTCGAAACAACGTTGCATGTGTTGAGGGATTGTGCATGGGCACGGACTGTTTGAGAGAGACTTGTTCCGGTGAGTGAGCAGCTCTATTTTTATAGTTCTGATTTGCAGGGATGGCTTTTATCAAACCTTGAAAGGGGGAATTGGTTGGGCCAAACGCAACATTGGTCTCTTGTTTTTAGGTGTTAGTTTTGCTGTTGTGAAGATAGAGGAATAACATGTTTTTTTTCTGTAGGAGTGGATATCCCCATGGATGTTTTTCCAATTGTTTGGCAATATGTTAGTCAATTTAGAATTGCGACTGCTATCAAGCAACAGACAGGTTCGATTATGGGAAGGAAGGAGAGTCGTTGGGTGAGGTGGATTCCGCCTTTACCAGGATGGGTAAAGCTAAATTGTGATGGAGCCAAAGATGCTGTGAGTGATAGTGTAGGTGTAGGAGGCCTTCTTCGGGATGAGTGATTCAGATGTGTGGCAGGCTTTTCTCAATGTTTGGGAAACTTGTCGGTATCAGAAGCTGAATTGAAGGCTGTTTGTTTGGGCATGGAGCTTGCAGTTCGCAATCATATCTCCCAACTACAGGTGGAGACGAATTCATTTGAGGCTTGGAGCTTACTGCAGGTGCGGCCGAGTCCTGGTGCGAGTTTCATGGTTTGTCGCTACTGGGTGCTGAAGTTGGCTTTTATTGAAATTCATTTTCCTCATATTTTTAGGGAAGCTAATCAATGTGCTGATTACCTTGCTAAACTTGGGTTGCATTGCTACGAGCTGTTTATTACACACTCGCAACCGCCTTTAAGCATTTCATCATTTCTTGATCATGATGTTAGTTTACTTGATGTAATTTGACATTTTCTATGAATGCAGTTACTCTTTTACCAAAAAAAAATCCATAGGTGTTGGATTAATAAGATAGGACATTATTAATAAAGATAGACTAGCACATGTTATACTTCTTGATTTGATCAAGTAGTGGATCTCATAAGCTGTAAACATGAAATGTTTAGACTTAACATATAGATGCTTACTAAGGATGGTAAGTACATCAGATGACCCCACTATAAGACTATCATATGGATGATCTATCAAATGTCAATGATTAATCTCATTATAGCAATGGTACAAATATCCTAAGACTTGAGGTATTCAATGATATCTTGGATACTGATCCTGCGCTTTAGCACCATTCCTTGTTACCTCAAGATGAGGTCGCTTTTAGGGTAGTTATTGGTTACAGCTATTAGTATTTGAAGGTAGTTGGGTAGCCAATAAAAAATTCACCACTCCTGATAGAAAGAGATGACATCCACAGCCTGTTAGGGTCATTACTTGGGAGTCTTTGCTTAGACCAGTTACGTGTGATGTAGAAAGTCTTCAATGACATATAGAGTAATAAGATCCCAGCATAAGAACTAACATCACTTGGACTAGATGTTTCGTAGTCTATCTAATGGGAGTTTACATATAGCCATGTTGATTAAACCTTTGGTATGTTATGCTCTTGGAGGCTAAATCAAAATATTCTAGGAATTGCATTATACGATACAACCTTGGGTCGTTCACTTAACTAGAACCTAAACAATTAAATCTAAATTAACCTATATGTTATGCTATGCAAACTAATTCGGAGAAATATGAAGGCTTTTGATTTTCGAACTGATTGGTAAAACTATTTTAAATGTAAAAACACATTCTTTTGGATTTTAAAGAGATATAAAACTGAAGGATGAAAAGCAAAAAGACTATATAATGACAAAGTCCTCTTGAAAATGAGTTTTGGCCGTCATTGTTCGAAATGATTAAAGAGAGAGTAGAAATCACTAAGCTTCAAAAATGCAAACCTTGAAAAACTTTTCAAGTTTAGGATCTTAATCAATAAGACTCCATTTCTTTAAAATCCTGTTAAGTGCTCTTAGTGTGTGTAATAGGATTAGCCAATGCAATCGGTCAAATGAAATCTAAAATCATCTTAATATCAAACACAACCATGCAAGACAATAGAGAATCAAAAAGATTTCAAATAGACATATATGAAACTTCATATATTTAAGCTCAAAGTTCTACATAAACCAATCCATCCAACACATAATGAATTTCAACACTTGATTAAAACTATAATCAAATAGCTCATCTATAAATCATAAATCCTAGACCTAGGACATATAAACTCATAGTTGAACTATGGATTAAGCTACTCCCCTTTTTCAGCCCATTGAACTCTAGCCATTGCTGCACCTTCAAGTGGAGAAGAAATGCCTAGTCACTCATAGAACCTAGAAAATTCACAACTTGCAATGCATCTGAATCACCCAAGGTAAAGGTTAAATAGTGGAAGAAAAATATGGAGGAAGTAAGAATGTTTTTGCAGAGAAATGATGAAGGAGAGTGTGCAGAATGTGTTCCGCCACCTTTTACCTTATACTTATCCCGAAATAGGGTTTTTTTAATGATATTCGGGTCAGGCCATAAGCCTGGGTAAGTGGTGTTTCCAAAAATGACTTGGGTTTCAGGTTGCAGTTTTGAAGTCTTCGCCGTGGCGAAGTGAGGAGCGCACTGCGGCCAAATTTTCCTGAAGGGTCTGAGTTATTGAATTGAAGGTTTTGCCATAGCAAGGTGAAGGGCGCCGAGGCCCCGAAGGGTCTTCTTTCTTAAGTTTATGGCCCAACAATTTCTTGGTCTTCACTCTTGGCTCCACATCTTGAGTGTCCTATAATGAAAAACAATAGTTTGAAATATCAATTGTCCTATAAACCAAGTGAGTGTAATTACTAATTAATTATGACAATTTTACCCTCAAACTATGTTAATTGAAAACAAGCACACTTGAAATAAATTAAGCACAATGTCTAACAAAAAGAGCCGAAAAGTATAAGAAAAACTATAAAAATACCACTGAATAATATAGAAAACTTGTGTTCAATCAAATCCCACCACACTTAGGCCTTTGTACTCTTGGACAAAGCTCATCAAAGTCAAAGGAATACAAGTGCAAAAGAAAATACTGACCATACTTAAAAATGAGAGCAAAAAATTAATAAAACTATTTTCTCAGAAATCAACCAAAGCAGGTTGAAAGAACGCCAAGAAGATTAACACCACAAGTATTCAAGCCAAAAGATTGAGCAAGAGAGACTTATCTTAGGGAAAATAGTTTAGCTGTCAACTCACTTGTCTTGTAGTAATTTTCTCTCTAAAATCAGCTTAATTAATTCTCTACCATAAGCTTGTGATAGTTCTACCTCTCTACTACAAGAACTATAATTTTGCAAATCAAGAGGACTTTCAAGGTTGTAATGATGAATGAAAGCCAAATGAGATGGATGGAGTAAAAGAAACAAAATGAATGACATGTATCACAATTATATCTCATGAAATGAGTGTCAGCTATTCCAAAGAAAAGATTTAAAATTCTAACATAGCAGTTTTTTATTTTTTATTATTATTTTTTATGCTGCAAAACAGTTGTGAAAGAAAAATATCATAACCAGACTCAAACCAGGTTCCTCAAATGTTAGAAGGAACTACTTAGGACATTTAAAATGGTGCATTTGAAGTACTAAAGTTCTCACTATTTCTTCTTTACTGAACTATGGTAATAGCTCACCATCGTACTGGTTTGGTAAGATACACTACTTTTGCTTTTTCTTGCTTATTTTTTTCAACCCATGAATTCTACTCACAAACACTCAAACTGAGGAAACTGGAGATAAAATATCTACATCATTTTATAAAAGTGTGCATGCACTCAAAAAGATGGCTCAAGGGGGCTAGCAATGGTAAAGTATATAGGGTTTATATTTGGGTGAGAAAGGTTTTACAATGAACGCCTCTTTCATTTTCACAAAATTTAGTTCATCAAGCCTTGACTAAGAATTAAAAGAAGTTCTAGAGAGATATAAAATTAAGCAGATACACACATATGAAAGAATTCAAGCCTAGATATCCTTCCAACAAGGTTAATGTCTCAATTAAGTAATCTCAAGGGTTAAAAACGCATAGTGCATCTTCCTTAACGTACAGTCACTTACTTTTTGTTGAAAACATAAAAAATGGAATTAGTCAAAATTAAACTAACATTTAAAAGCATGGATAGTTTTCCAAAAGCATATGTAAAACTTTGAAATTTTCAAAACTTTTCAATCACAGAAGTATTAAGAGCTCAGTGTGGGAGCATTGGTTAAGTGGTGGCGTGACGAAATGAAAGGTTGGCCACGGCGAAATCAAAAGTTGGTCACGGAGAAGTTTGTCAGAGAAAATTTTCTCCATGGCAAAAAGTGACCAAAAAAAATGTTTAAGTGCTGGCCGGGACGAAGTGATGGGTTGGAAAATTGTCATCACGGAGAAAGATTATAGAAACTTGGAGAAAATGGACAAAATGCATGCAATTGCAATTTCACCTCAAGGACCACTTTAAAAACTTAAAAGATAACACATAAATGACAATTAAGTGGCTTAAATGTTGCATGAATAAACTATTTGGCTTCCTCCCCCACACTTAAACACAATATTGTCCGTAATACTGAAAGAATTAAAACACAATTATTTAGAGCAGAAGATAAACAGTAGATGAACGAATTTACAATATTTCAATAGCCAATGAAATAAATATAACATTCAGCACAGGCTAGATCAACCAAGAAAAAGACATCAGAAAAGTCTATCTTGTATCCAGGAAACCTACGACTCAAAAATAAAACATTAAGACAAAATAGAAATGACTCAAGATTAATCTCCAGGTGAATTAACTGCGAACCTAGATTGTCCAGGCCTAGATAGACCTGCTCTAGATGTGCCCTCCGCTAATGTGTTAGCGCCACGCAATGGATCATCCTCATTAGAGGGCAGTTGGAACTGTAGGCATTCAACTAGTAAGGCATCTATGCAACAATGATAACGTATGTTCCGATCATATATGGCCTTCTGACGCGTCCGTTGTTGGATCTCGCCGAAAATAGTACAACGAAGTTGATCAGGATCAGCGGAAAGTCCATCAAGCCTAATAGTAAGGGTTGCTAAAGTGACAAGTGCAGGAACCTCCAAAGTTGGCTGGTTTTGTTCAGTAGGTGCATCGGCTGTGGAGGTTGTACCAACATTAGATACATGGATAAGAGGGGGTGGTGGTCTAAGGGTAGGGTGTTTTAGGCGGTCATATATAAAGAATGGGGCTAGGTTGAAATAGCTATTGTTATCGAATTCAAGTACATTGTGTGCTCGAAAGATGTTAGCACCAAGGTGATGGAAGGCTATGGCGTTTATTAGTTTGGGTCTTTGGATGGAGTCATGTAGGGCGGAGGCAATAGCGTTAGCTATATTTGCTGGACGACCAGTCATTAGGAGGTAGATATGTAGGGCTTGTCATTAGTGAGATAGGTGAGGTGAGTGGCGGGAGCAATGTTGTTACAAACTAGGTGCAATCAATGCTGAGCCTTTGGTCGTAATTCAGAGTGTTTTAGGTGTAGCTCAGTATATCGTGGGCGATGCCAGTTAGCTCCCCCATGACAGAGGGTGTGAGCAGCACTGGCCAGAGGATAATTGTGGATTAGCTGGTCAAAATGACAGTGGTGACAGGGAGGAAGATCAAAATGGTGGTGTTGGAGGTGGTGAAGGCATGGGGCTCCCTAATGATACAAAAGTCAATGGCTAAACAGTTATGGATCTGAGCATATGTATAAAATTATCAAACAAATTTGTCACTACCTTAGGTACGCTCCTTAACTAAGCCAGTTAATTGGGATACATAAAGTTGTTGATCAAAAGGGTTGTTGGGAGGGGTGAGAGGACAGGGTCGTTCCTTGACAAAAGGTCAAACAACAACTTTTTTGTATAATTTCTCAAACGTGAACTCATTGTCTAGTGAGCCAGGTTCACTGAAAGGGGTAGGGTTTTTGGTTCGAGTCATTTCTTGCTGATGAATAAACAAATTAAAGAGAAGAACAGTTCAACCTTCGCCGCGGCGTACTCCACTTCACCACAGCAAAACGTCTTAGAGAGGATGATATGTCCAACTGGTCTGTCCTAACTAACAACAATATATAAAATAAAAATAAATGGGCTAAGAAGGGAAATGAGACAATTACAAAGATGAGAAGGAAACTATACAGTTAGAGAATGGAAAATGGAGGTGATTAGGACAGAAAACAAATAAGTGGGATGAGGAAGGCTGAGAGGTGTTTGTTGTGGCGTGCTAGGGTTAGTAAAGAAGGAAACAAACGCGATAAGTTTAAGCAAATATGAAGGTGAAAAGACGAAAAGATTAGGAAGAGTAGATAAATGGTTGAGGGCATTTGAGGGTAAAATGGTAAAATGATAAATCAATCGAAGAAATGAGAGGGTAGCCTGCACAGATTCTATCTTTATCGTGGTGAAAGTTTTATTTTGCCGTGGCGAAAACATCCTAAAAGGAAAAACAGAAGACATAGGGATCCATCACGGTGGCGACACGAAACACATGTCGTGGCAAAAATAACTGGAAAGAAAAAGGAATGAAAATAACTAAGTCTCTTTCTTTCCAAAAATTTTCGCCGCGACGTGAATTCCACGTCACCATGGCGAAATTTTCCAGAAAGAAAGAGACTAAGTGGAGACTCTTGCTGATGAGAAACCATAATTTTTTCCACGATGAAAGTAACCCGAACTTAAAAAGCAACAGATAGAAAATTTTCAGACAGAAATGAAAAACATGATAAACAAACACAAAACACAGGCTGGATACTTAGAAAAGCTTTGCAAGGTACTGAATAGGCTCAAGAATGAAATCATAACACAATCAACAATATGCAACTTCTCCAAACTTGAAGATAAATCATGCTTCAGAGTGATCAATCATAACAAAATAAAGGAAACAGACATAACTAAAAGGAAAATTATTGAATTGAAAATTACTATTAGAATAAAAACTAAGCTACCTTTCCTACTGGGTTAGTTTCTCCTCGACACTTACTCAACAGACTAATGCACTAAATATGTCATGAACAATCACTAGGCAAAAGTAAGTAAACAAGTGAAGGAAAGAAACAACCTGAGATTTATGGAGGTTTCTGGTTCTGACGGTAAAACTTCAATAGATGTCTATTCACCTTAAGTTTGTTCCAGTCTCTTCATGTAGAAGCTCCACCATGCCCAAGTCATGCACTTTTGTCACTGTGTACGGCCCATCCCTACGAGTATTAAATTTTCCTTGCTTAAAAGTGAACGAGCCTTAAATAATAACACTTTATCTCCCTCTTTGAAGTCCTTCCTCAAAATGCCTTTATCATGCACAAACTTCATCTTCTCCTTATAAAATCTAGAATTCTCATACATCGTTAGCCTTAACTCTTCCAATTCTTGCAACTGCAACTTTCTCTCCATCCCAGAAGATTCTAAGTCCATATTACATTGCTTGACTGCCTAATAAGCTTTATGTTCCAACTCCACTCGCAAATGGCAAGCCTTTCCATAAATGAGGTGATATGGAGACATCCAGATTGGTGACCTGTAAATGGTCCGACAAGCCCATAATGCTTCTTCTAAGTGCAAACTCCAATCTTTCTTGGATGGTTTTACAATCTTTTCTAAAATATTCTTCACCTCCCGATTAGACATCTCAGCCTGACCATTAGGTTGGGGGTGATATGTAGTGGAGACTTTATGAGTGACTCCAAATTTTAAAAACAGACTGTCAACTACCCTATTATAGAAATGTGTACCCCTATCACTCACCACAACCCTTGGGATTCCAAACCTATAGAAAATGTTGGACTTAAGAAATTTAGACACTATTTGGGCATCATCTTTCATAGTAGGCACAGCCTCTATCTATTTTGACACATAATCTATGGCTAGAAGGGTATATACAAAACCAAAAGACAGAGGGAAAGGACCCATTAAGTCAATCCCCTAAACATCAAAGATATCAAAAAAAAAGTAAAGGTTGCTGGGGCATTTCATATCTTTTTCCTAACCCCCCAAAATGTTGACACTTGTCACAAGACTGAAAAAATGTAAAAGAATCCTTAAAAAGGGTTGGCCAGCAAAAACCAGAGTTTAGAATTTTTCTAGATGTTCTCCTTATACTAAAATGCCCCCCACAAACCATAGAATGGCAAGCTAAAATAATGGCATTACATTCTTCATTAGGTAGATAGCTCTTTATAACTTGATCACTACACATTCGCAATAGATGAGGACCATCCCAAATGTAATGTTTTTCTTCACTCCTGAGCTTTTATGTCTACAAATTAGATATAAAAGGTGGGGTGAGTCAAGTCATAAGGTAGTTAACGATATGTGCATGCCAAGATTCTCTAAAAAATAAAGCACATAAAACTGCATTAGTAAAAGAATCATAAGTAAGCTTAAAAGAGTCTACTCCCTTTCTATACTCTGGTAGCTTACTCAAGTGATCGGCTACATAATTTACTGCTCCTGGTTGATCCTTTTCTTGATATTGAATTCTTAAAGAAGTAATGCCCATTTTATCAATCTTAGCTTAGATTATGGTTTCTTGAGAAGGTATCGGACAGTCGCATGATTAGTGAACACAGTAACATGAGAATTTAACAAATAAGCCCTAAACTTTTCTAAAGCAAAAACTACTACAAACAACTCTTTCTCTGCTCTTGTGTAGTTAATTTGAGTTTCATCCAACATTTTTGAGGTATAGGCAATTGCTCTCGATATTTTCTCCTCCCCTTGGCCCAATATAGCTCCTACCATACAATTAGAAGCATCACGTGAAAGCTCAAAGGTTAAGTTCCAATCAGGGGAAACCAGAATAGGGGGAGAAATAATTTGAGACTTTAACTTATCAAAAGCATTCCTACATGAATCATCAAAGTCAAATTTTACATCTTTTTATAAAAGCTTTGAAAGAGGTAATGCAATCTTGTTAAAATATTTAATAAAAAGCTTATAGAATCCTGCATGACCCAAAAATGATCTTATATCTTTAACATAGACAGGATAGGGCAACGACGATATTACCTCAATATTTGCTTTATCAACTTCAATTCCCTTGCTAGAAATCAAATGACCTAGCATTATGCCCTCATTAACCATGAAGTGACCTTTTTCAAAGTTCAAAATCAAATTCTTCTTAATCCATCATTTCAAAACTTTTTCAAGACTAGAAAGGCAACTATCAAAAGAACCACCATACACAGTGAAATCATCCATAAAGACTTCCATGCATTCTTCTAAAAATTAATAGAAAACAGCCATCATACAATGTTGGAAAGTCCCTGGGCATTGCATAATCCAAAAGGCATCTTACAATAAGTGAAGGTACCAAAAGGACATGTAAAAGTGGTTTTATCTTGGTCCTCTGGTGCAATAAGTACTTGAAAGTATCTAGAGAAACCATCCAAAAAATAGTGGTGGAATTTGCCTACAAGTCACTGTAGCATCTGGTCAATAAAGGGAAGGGGGAAATGATCTTTTCATGTAGTATCATTTAATCTCCTAGAATCTATGCACACAAGCCAGGAATTTTGCACTCTTGTAGGAATAAGCTCATCCATATCATTTTTAACCACAGTGACCCCACTATTTTTAGGTATTACATAGATCAGAATAACCCACTCACTATCAGATATGGGATAAATGATCCCAGCACTCAAAAGTTTAGTTATTTCTTTCTTAACCACATCTAGGATAAGTGGGTTTAATCTCCTTTGGGGTTGTTTCACTAGTTTGGAACCCTTACTCAGTACAATCCTATGTGCGCAAATAGCTGGACTAATCCTAGGTATGTTTACTAAAGCCCACCTTATAGCCCTCTTATGCTCTCTCAAAGCATTAAGGAGTTTATCTTGCTCTTCGCTAGATAGAGAATTGGCAATTATAACAGTTAATCGCTCATTTGACATAAGGAAAGCATACTTCAAAGTAGGGGTTATCCACTTTGTCTTTCAGTTTTACCCTTCGAGGTCGAATAAAAAATTGAATTCCAAGGATTGGAACATAGAATGAAACCTTGGGTCGTCTCATTTAATTAGAGCCTAATGCAATGGATCTAAGCTAGCCTAAATGTCATGAAATGCAACTAAATTGGTTAGGAAAAGGGTTTTGGTTCTTCGGAGAACTAAGAAAATTAAACTTATTCAAAGGGAAGTGTGTAAAAAATATTTTTGGATTTTAGGGAATAAGAAATCGAAGGTTAAAATAATGATCAAATATGATAAAATCCTCTTGAAAAATGGGCTTTGGCTATCACAGTTCAAAATAAATCTTTGTGGAAGTAAAAATCACTAAGTTTCCAAATGATAAACCTTAAAGAACTCTTTAAGTCCAAGGTTTTAATCAATGAACTCCATTTCTTAAAACCTTGTTGAATGCATCTTAGTGAGTGCCAAGGGTAAGTTAATGCCAATGGTCAATTTGTTAATCAAGTATCATCTCAATATCAAACACAACTAGGTAGATAAAAGAGAATTAACAAAATCACAAAATGACATCTATGAGACTTCATATATTCAAGCTCCAAGTTCTACATCAACAAACCCAATAACACAATGCATTGTTCAACACTTAATTAAACTATAATCAAGAAAATCCAACTATAAAGCATAAATCCTAACTAATGAGTTCACAATAATGTAGTTAAATATGAATAAACTACTCCCCTTTGAAGCCCATTAAACTCAAGCCATTGCTACATCTTCAAGAGGAAATGATGCTTAGCCAAGCATTACTTTAGGAGAACTCTCAACTAGAAACCCACCAAGAGAATCCATGGCAGTATCAGTAGATAGTGAATGTGGCGATAAAAAATGGAAAGAAGTGATTGATGATTGTCAAGTGGAGAGGAAGAGCCGTGAGTGTGTGCTTTTTTTTCTTTTCTTGTCTTCTGTCTTCTCTCTTCTTCTTTCTTGTTTTCTCTGTCAGCTAAAACCTAATTCAATAGGTTTTTAAATGAAGGATGCTGGGTTGGGTTGCACAATGGGTGATTTTTCTGAAATTGGTTCGGGTTTTTGAAGGTTTGTCGCGGCAACAAATGCTTTTCGCCTCGGTGAACTTTTCCCAAAAGGTTTTGCTCTGTTGCTATTTCTTCGCTGTGGTGAACTTTTCCCAAAAGTTCAGCCTAGATTTTGTGTGTTTCATCACGGCAATAGATCCACTTAGCCGCAGCGAGCTTCCTGTTGCACTTCATTCTCTTGTTGACTTCATCTTTCATTCCACATCTTCTTCTGGACTTCCTTTTCCTTGAGTCTCCTACAATAAAAAAAATGGTTGTTTGCAGTAGTAGTTGTTCTTAGAAAATTAATTAGTGCAATGAATACTGATTTGTAAAAATTTTTAGCTGCAAAGTACATAAAATAAAAGCACACACTCAAGAATCAATTTAAGCATAAAGGCTAGAGATAGGAGTCAAAAAGTATAGAAAAAGTCATGAAAATGTCGCCAATTTATGTAATAAACTTGAGCTCATTCAAATTCCCCCACACTTAGGCCTTTGTACTCCTAAACAAAGTTTATAAGAGTCAAAGAGACATAAGTGCAAAAGAAAAATTTTGACCATGCTTAAAAGAAAAGTAGGAAATTGGCAAAAATCATTTTCTCAGAAATCAATCCAAGCAAACTGAAAGAATGCCAAGAAAATAAACACTATAAGAAATTAATTTGAGAGATTGAGCAAAAGAGATTTCACTCAAGGTAATGTGTTTGCTCTCATCTCACTTATTTTGGGATAATTTCGCTCTAAAAATCTGCTTAGCCCATTCTCTACCATAAGCTTGTAATAGTTCTACCTTTCCATTACAAGAACTACGATTTCAAAAATCAAGAGGACTTTTCAGGGTTGTAATGCACAGAAGGCTAGATGAAATTGATGGAATAGATGAAAGAAGAAACAAGTATGAACGCATGCACCACAATTATGAAATAGATGTCAACAGTAAGGCAATATTTACATAAATGACAACTTTTTTTGGGGGGAAATGTTTTTTTAAGAACATATATATATATATGTATTGCTTTTCAGGCTTTTTATTTTTGGAAAATGTTCTTTTGAGAATGTGTATATATATATATATATATATATAAGTATCATTTTTCAGGCACTTTTTTGACATATTTCTTGAAATAACTAGAAGAAAATGCAGAATAAACTATTGACACCATATAAAGATGAGTGCATGTGCTCATAAATTATGGCTCAAGGGGCTAGCAATGGATAGGTGTTTATGGGATGGTGTTTAGGTCAAAGGGTTATGAAAGAATGCCTCTATCATATTAACAAAATTCTAGTTCATAAAGCTTTGATTAAGAATTGAAATAAGTTCTAGAGTGATATGAAATAAGCAGATACACACAAAAATTGGAAAATTCAGGCCCAAATATCCTTCCATCAAGGTTAATATTTCAATGAACAATCTCAAGTTTTAAAAACATAAAGTGCTACTTTGTCAGCATACTTTCACTTACTTTGTGTTGACAACATTGAAAATGAAATTAGTAAAAAACCGACTATCATTTACAGAATGGGAGGTATTTTCAAAAACTCAAGAATCAATTTGAAACTTATAAAAGCTTTGAGATACAAGAGTGACGAGAATATAATTAGGGAGAATTGTTGAATGGAGGAAAAATTTAAAAAAATTACTTCTTTAAAAATATTGCTTCGTCACGGCGAAAATCATGCACATGGCCACAGCAAAGAATGAGTTCGTTATGGTGAAAATGAGCTTGCTGCGGTGAAAATCATCAGAAACTAAAGTTTTTGCCACAATCATCAAGTCTTTTTAAAAATTTTAAACATTTAAATGGCCAAAATGAAGCACAAACAAGAATTGTAAGATGGGAAAACCTGCCCCACACTTAAACATCATATTGTCCTCAATGTGAAGTAATCAAAACACAAGAACAATGGACAAAAATAAAGGAAGTGAAAGGGAAAGGCGCATCAATAACAAATGGAAAGAGCAAAATGAAGTGGATACAACTGGTGTGCAAAAAGTTGGACATTAAAAAAAAAAGAAAAACACTCGAACTATACCACCGATTGATCATCCCCAGCATCTGCAGGAGCTGCTCCCGACGAGCCAACACTAAGAGGTAGGTCATCTTCATCGGAAGGAAGCTGAAAATGTAGTTGCTGGGTAAGCAACTCATCCATCCATTGTCGATATCTAAGATCTTGCTCTTGCTGGGCTATGGCTTGATGAAGAGTGTCCCAGAGGGTAGCCAAGTCAATAGATAAACCATCTACCCGAGGAACGAGGGACTGCATAATGATAGGCCCAGGCAAGGCCGGAGCGGGATGATCACCCTCACAAGGCAAGGCCTTGATATGGGTGGTAGCAACATCAAGAAAGGAGGTGGAAGGGGTAGGTAGTGGGGTGGGTTGTGATCGAGGTGGGAGGTGAGGCTGTTTGAGCCAGACATACCAAAACAGCGGGGCCGAGTCAAAATAGCTATCATTGGGGTATTCTGGGACGTGAAGAGCTTGGAATATGTTGGTGATGAGGTGTGGGAAGATGATGGAGTTGGTAAGCTTAGCTATCGTGATAGAACCGTGGACGACGGAAGCAATGGCATGGGCTATGTCGACCGAGCGGCCAACCATAAGAAGGTATAAGTATAAAGCTTGTTCTTTGGTGACGTAGGCAAGGTAGGAGGTGGGAATGATGTTGTTGCGGACAAGATGAAGCCAAGGACGGGCTTCAGAGCAGAGATGAAAACGCTTGAGGTAGCGTTGATAAATGTGGGATTGATTCCATTTGGTACCCTCAGGATAGAGGGTATGAATGACATCATCCCAGGGATAATGGTGGATGAGTTGGTCATAATGGCAGCGCAAGATAGGAGGAAGAATGTAGTGTTGGTGGATTTGGTACGTGGTAAAAGTGGAAGGAACGGTTACACTACGGAAATGAATGGCCATAGTGTTGTGGAGGTGGGCATAGATGTAAAAGTGGTGAACAGATTTGTCGTTGCCCTGGTCCCGAGGTTGGACTAAGCCAGTGACCTAGGAATGGACCAGTTGGCAAACAAAAGGATGATTATATGGAGTTAAGGGAAAGGGTCGCTCCCTATGGAAAGGCCTAGTGTCTACTTTTGCAGCTAGGTGAGAATAATCGGAGTCAGCGGGAGGATCAGAGTGAGGGGGGAATGGGAGGGG
>JAOSBN010136393.1:0-27390 GCA_027563595.1 Erythroxylum suave
ATATGAATGCATGAATATAGCCAAACAATTTTAAACACCCCTAGCCCGTTCCAAATTACTATCTTACCCTTCCCATCGGTGATAGGATGTTACAGCTAGGCACCTTTGATGGGAAAAACAGCACGTTGGTACACCTTCGGTGGGAAAAATAGGCCGTTGGCACGGCCGCTAGGGGCATTCGATGCAAAAAATATTGGGTACCTTCAGTATGAAAAACAGCACCTTGATACGCCTTCGGTGGGCAAAACAGCCCATTGGTGCGACCGCTAGGCATCTTCAGTGGGAAAAGCAGCCCGTTGGAATGGTCGCTAGGCATCTTTGTGGGAAAAACTGCCCATTGGGCACCTTCTGTGGGAAAAACAGCATGTTGGTGCACCTTTGGTTGGCAAAACCACCCGTTGGCCCGACTATTAGGCACCTTTGGTGCCAAAAATAGCACCTTCGTGAACCTTTGGTAGGAAAAATAGTCCGTCAGCATGGCTGCTAGGCAACTTCGTCAGGAAAAACAACCCGTTGGGCACCTTCTGTGGGTAAATCAACATGTTGGTGCACCTTCGGTTGGTAATACAACCCGTCGGCATCACCGCTAAGAACCTTCGGTTGGAAAAATAGGACCTTGGTTCACCTTCGGCGGGCAAAATAGCCCATCGGCTTGGCCGCTAGGCACCTTTGTGGGGAAAACAACCCTTTAGGCACCTTTGGTGGGAAAAACAGGAAGTTTGTGCACCTTCGGTAGGCAAAATAGCCCGTCAGCACGACCGTTAGGCACCTTCGGTGGGAAAAACAACACCTCGGTGCACCTTTGGTGGGCAAAAACATACCCTTTGTACACATTCAGTGGGAAAATAATCTTTTGGTGGGCATGGCTGCTAGGCAAATTTGGTGGAAAAAATAGCCCGTTGGCCACCTTCGATGGGAAAAACAACATGATGTTGCACCTTTTGTGGCAGCTCGTTAGGCACCTTCGATGCAAAAAATAGCATGTTGGTGCACCTTCGATGGGAAAAAGCATGTCAACAGGGCCACTAGGCACCTTCGATAGGAAAAATAGCCAGTTTCCATGGCTATTAGGCACCTTCAATGGGAAAAAATCTGGATGGGAACCTTCGGTGGGATAAATAGCACATTGGTGCACCTTCAGTGGGAGAAATAGCCCGTTCGTGCACCTTTAGTGGGAGAAACAGCACGTTGGTGCATCTTCGGCAGGCAAAACAACACATTGGTACGACCGCTAGGCACCTTGGGTGGGAAAAACAACACCCTGCTAGGCACCCGGTGGGAAAAACTACTCCTTGGTGCACCTTCGGTCGCTAGGCACCTTCAGTGCAAAAGAAAGCACCTTGGTGCTCCTTTGGTGGGCCATTGGCACAGTCACTGGGCACCTTTGGTAGGTAAAATAGCCTGTCGCCACAGTCGCCAAGCACGTTCGGGGGGAAAAACAGCACCTTGGTGCACCTTCGGTGGGAAAAATAGCCTGTCGGCACGGCCTCTACGTTCCTTTGGAGGGAAAAACAGCACCTTGGCGCACCTTTAGGCACCTTCCATAAGAAAAACAGCACGTTGATGCACCTTTAATGGGAAAAACTAACCATTGGCACGAACGCCAGGCACCATCAGTGGGAAAAACAACACCTTGGTGCACGTTTGGTGGGCAAAACAGCCCGTCGATACGACAGTTAGGAACCTTCAGTGGGAAAAATAGCCTGCTGGGTACCTTTGGTGGGAAAAACAACACCTTGGTGCACCTTTGGTGAGCAAAATAGCCCATCGACACAGCTACTAGGCACCTTCAATGGGACAAACAGCAAGTTGGTGCATCTTCAATGGGCAAAACAGCTCGTTGACATGGCTGCTAGGTGCATTCAGTGCGAAAAACAGGCCATTCGGTGCCTTCGGTGGGAAAAACAGCATGTTGGTACACCTTTAGTGGGCAAAACAACTAGTTAGCATGGCCGCCAAGTGCATTCGGTGGGAAAAACAACCCATTCGGCTCCTTCGGTGGGTAAAACAGCACCTTGGTGTACCTTCGGTGGCCGAAACAACCCGTTGGCACGGCCGCTAGGCACCTTTGGGAAAAGGACCTTGGTTCACCTTCGGTGGGCAAAATGGTCCATCATCTTGGCTACTGTGCACCTGTGGTGGGAAAAACAACCCTTTGGGCACCTTCAGTGCAAAAAACAGCACGTTGGTGCATCTTTGGTAGGAAAATTAGCCCGTCAGCCTGGCCACTAGGCACCTTCGGTGGCAAGAACAACACCTTGGTGCACCTTTGGTGGGAAAAAACAACCCTAAATAAGAATCAAAAGGAGCATCTCTCAATGCGAGATCAGCAGCAAAATCAAGACGAGGAATTGGAAGCCCCAGAGTAGTAGTCCCTGGATAAGCCTTAAAAATAACACACAATGGACCATACACAAACCCTTTGGGCACTTCGGTGGGAAAAACAGCCTGTTGGGCACCTTCAGCATGGAAAACAAGATGTTGTTGCACCTTTGATGGGCAGAATAGCCCGTCCACACAGTTGCTAGGCACCTGTGTGAAAAATAGCCCATTGGCCACCTTTTTTGGGAAACAAAACATGCTGGTACGCCTTTGGTGGGAAAAATAACTAGTCGGCATGGCTGCTAGGCACATTTGGTGGGAAAGATAGACCGTTGGGCACTATCGATGGGTAAAATAACACGTTGATGAATGTTCAGTGGGTAAAACAGCCCATCAGGACGGCCACTAGGCACCTTCAGTGTGGAAAACAACACGTTGGTGCACCTTCGGTAGGGAAACCAGCCCATCAGCATGGTCGATAGGCACCTTTGGTCTGAAAAACAGCCCATTGGGCACCTTCGGTGGGAAAAACAACACGTTGGTGCACCTTCGATAGGCAAAACAGCCCGCCAGCATGGTCGATAGGCACCATTGGTCTGAAAAACAGCCTATTGGGCACCTTCGGTGTGAAAAACATCACGTTGATGCACCTTCGGTAGGCAAAACAGCCCATTGACATGGCCACTAGACACCTTTGGTGGGAAAAACGGCACGTTGGTGCACCTTCGGTAGGCAAAACAACCCATTGACATGGCCAGTAGACACATTCTGTGGGAAAAGTAGCCCTTTGGCACGACTGTTAGGCACCTTTGATGGGAAAAATAGCCTGACGAGCACCTTTGGTGTGAAGAACAGCACGTTGGTGCACCTTGAGTGGGTAAAACAGCCCGTCGACATAGCTGCTAGGCACATTCTGTGCGAAAAATAGCCTATTGGGCACCTTCAGTGGGAAAAATAGGACCTTGGTTCACCTTCAGTGGGAAAAACAACTCATCGCTATGTACCATCGGTTGGAAAAATAGCACCTTCGTGCACCTTTGGTGGGTAAAACAACCCATCAGTACAGTCACTATGCTCCTTCAGTGGGAGAAACAGCACCTTGGTCCACCTTCGATAGACAAAACAACACCTTAGTGCACCATTGGTGGGAAAAATAGCTTGTCAGCACCACCTTGAAGCACCTTCGGTGGGAAAAATAGCACGTTGATGCACTTGCTATGTGCAAAGCAACCCATTGATATAAGCGCTAGGCACCCTTGGTGGGGAAAACAACTTGTTGGGCATTTTTGGTGGGAGGAACAACACGTTGATGCAACTTTGGTGCACAAAACAGTTCGTTGATGGACACCTTCAGTGGGAAAAATAGCACGATGGTGCACATTTTATGGGAAAAATAGCCCGTCAGCATGGCCACTACGTACCTTCGATGGGAAAAATAGCAGTTGGTGCACCTTCAGTAGGCAAGATAGCTCATTGGCATGGTCGCTAAGCACCTTTGGTGGGAAAAATAGCACCTCGGAGCACCTTCAGTGGGAAAAACAACTCGTTAGCATGGCCGCTAGGTGCATAAGGTGGGAAAAAGGGCCCGTTGTGTACCTTTGGTGGGAAAAAGAGCACCTTGGTGCACCTTCAGTGGGAAAAATAGCCTGTTGGCACAGCTACTAGGCCTCTTTAGTGGGAGAAATAGGTCTTTGGTTCACCATCGGTAGGTAAAACAACCCATCGACTTAGCAGCTAGGCACCTTTGGTGGGAAAACAACCCTTTGGGCACCTTCGGTGGGAAAAACAACACGTTGGTGTACTTTCAATAGGTAAAATAGCCCGTCAGCAAGGCCACTAGGCACCTTCGGTGGCAAAAACAACACCTTGGTGCACGTTTTGTGGGCAAAAACAACCCTTTGGGCACCTTTGGTGGGAAAAATAGCCTGTTAGGCAGCTTCGGCGGGGAAATCAACATGTTTGTGCACCTTTGATTGGCAAAATATCCCGTCAACACCTTGGTGCACCTTCCGTAGGAAAAACAGCCCGTTAGGCACCTTTGGTCGGAAAAACAACGCATTGCTGGGACTTTGGTTTGGAAAACAGTCCTTCTCCACGCTCGCTAGGCACCTTCGATGTGAGAAATAGCACCATGGTGCACCTTTGGTGGGTAAAGCAGCCCGTTTTCACGATTGCTTGGCACCTTTTATGGGAAAAACAACTCAATGGACACCTTCCTGGTGAAAAAAAGCACATTGTGCATCTTTTGTGGAAAAAATAGCCCGTCGACACGGCAACTATGCACCTTCGGTAGGAAAAATAGTAGGTTAGTGCACCTTCGGTGGGAAAAACAACTCGTTGACACAGCTGCTAAGCACCTTCGATGGGAAAAATAGCACCTCAGTGCACCTTCTGTGGGAAAAACAACTCGTTGGGCACCTTGGTGCACCTTCAGTGGGCAAAACAACCCGTCAACACGACTGCTAGGCACGTTCAGTGGGAAAAAGAGCACCATGGTGCACCTTTGGTGGGCAAAACAGCCAATTGGCAAGGTCGCTAGGCTCCTTTCGTGGAAAAACAGCCTGATGGGCACCTTCAGTGGGAAAAACAACACATTGGTTCACCTTCGGAGGGCAAAGCCCTTTGGCAAGGCCACAAGGCACCTTGGTGCACCTTCGGTTGGAAAAATGGCACCTTGGTGCACCTTTGGTGGGCAAAACAGCCCATCCTCATGGTCGCTGGGCATCTTCGGTTGGAGAGACAACCAGTTAGGCACATTCGGTAGGAAAAACAGCCTGCTGGGCATCTTCTGTAGGAAAAATAGCACCCTGGTGCAGCTTCGGCCCACAAAATAGCCCATAGAGACGGTCGCTAGGCACCTTCGGTAGAAAAATAGCACCTTGGTCCACCTTTGGCTGCCAAAAGAGCCTGTTGGAACAGCTTCTAGGCACATTTGGTGGGAAAAATGACCTGTTGGGTACCTTTAGTGGGAAAACAACACCTTGGTGCCCCTTGGGTGGGAAAAACAGCCCTTTGGCACAGCCGCTAGGCATCTTCGGTAGGAAAAATAGCCCGTTGGCATGGTCGCTAAGCACCTTCGTGGGAAAACTACCCATTAGGCACCTTCCGTGGGAAAAAAACACGTTGGTGAACCTTCGGTAGGCAAAACAGCCTATTGGCATGGCCACTAGACACCTTCGGTGGGAAAAGTAGCCTTTTGGCACGACTGTTAGGCACCTTTGATGAGAAAAATAGCCCGATGGGCACCTTCGGTGGCAAAAACAACGCCTTGGTGCACGTTTTGTGGGCAAAAAGAACCCTTTGGGCACCTTCGGTGGGAAAAATAGCCTGTTAGGCAGCTTCGGTGGGGAAACCAACAGGTTTATGCACCTTCGATGGGCAAAATAGCCTGTCAACACCTTGGTGCACCTTCTGTAGGAAAAACAGCCCGTTAGGCACCTTTGGTCAGAAAAACAACGCATTGCTGGTCCTTTGGTCGGGAAAAAAGTCCTTCACCACGCTCGTTAGGCACATTCGATGTGAGAAACAGCACCATGGTGCACCTTCGGTGGGTAAAGCAGCCCGTTTTCATAATTTCTTGGCACCTTTTGTGGGAAAAACAACTCAATGGACACCTTCGTGGTGAAAAATAGCACATTGTGCACCTTTTCTGGAAAAAATAGCCCGTCGACACGGCCACTATGCACCTTCGGTAGGAAAAATAGTAGTTTAGTGCACCTTCGGTGGGTAAAATAGCTCGTTGACACAGCTGCTAAGCATCTTTGGTGGGAAAAATAGCACCTCAGTGCACCTTCTGTGGGAAAAACAACTCCTTAGGCACCTTCAGTAGGAAAAAGGGCACCTTGGTGCACCTTCGGTGGGCAAAACAGCCCTATGGTCCACCTTTGGTGGAAAAACAGCCAATCGGCATCGTCGCTAGGCTCCTTTGGTGGAAAAACAGCCCGTTGAGCTCCTTAAGTGGGAAAAACAACACATTGGTGCACCTTCGAAGGGCAAAGCCCTTTTGCAAGGCCACAGGGCACCTTGGTGCACCTTCGGTTGGAAAAACAACACCTTGGTGCACCTTTCGTGGGCAAAACAGCCCATTGTCATGGTCGCTGGGCATCTTCGGTTGGAGAGACAACCAGTCAGGCACATTCGATAGGAAAAACAGCCTGTTGGGCACCTTCAGTAGGAAAAATAGCACCCTGGTGCAGCTTCGGCCCATAAAACAGCCTATAGGAACGGTCCCTAGGCACCTTCGGTAGAAAAACAGATCCTTGGTGCACCTTCGGTGGCCAAAACAGCCTGTTGCCATAGCTGCTAGGCACATTCGGTGGGAAAAACGGCCTGTTGGGTACCTTCGGTGGGAAAACAACACGTTGGTGCCCCTTGGGTGGGCAAAACAGCCCGTTGGCACAGCCGCTAGGCATCTTCGGTGGGAAAAATAACCCGTTGGAACGGTCGCTAAGCACCATCGTGGTAAAACTACCCATTAGGCACCTTCTGTGGGAAAAAAGCACGTTGGTTCACCTTTAGTGGGCAAAACCGCTCGTTGGTGCACCTTCTATATGAAAAACAACACTATGGTGCACCTTCAGTGGGTAAAGCAGCCCATTTTCACGATCGCTTGGCACCTTCGGTGGGAAAAACAGCTTGATTGACACCTTCGGTGAGAAAAAGAGCATGTTGGTGCATCTTTTGTGGGCTAAACAGCCCTTCGGCACAATCGTTAGGCACCTCCGATGGTAAAAATAGCATGTTAGTGCACCTTTGATGGGCAAAACCGCCCGTCTGTAGGGCCCCTAGGCACCTTTGGTAGGAAAAACAATTCAGAGCACACCTTTCATAGAAAATACAGCACCTTCGGTGGGCAAAATAGCCAGTCGACATGGTTGCTAAACATCTTTAGTGGGAAAAATGGAACCTTAGTGCACCTATGATGGGTAAAACAGCTCGTTGGCATGCCCACTAAAGGCCTTTGGTGGGAAAAACAGCACCTTAGTGCACCTTCAGTTGGCAAATCAGCACCTTAGTGCACCATCAGTGGGAAAAATAGCCCCTCTAATCTGCCTTTAGGCACATTAAGTGGGAAAAACAGAACGTTGGTGCACCTTCGATGGGAAAAACAGCCCGTTGGAAAGGCCACCAGGCACCTTTTGTGGGAAAAACAACACCTTGGTGCACCTTTAGTGGGCAAAACAACACCTGAGTGCACTATCGGTGGAAAAAACAACCCGGCGGCACCGTCTTTAGGCACCTTTGATGGGAAAAATAGCACATTGGTGCACCTTCATTGGGGAAGACAGTCCATCATCACAGCCACTAGGCACCTTCGGTGGGAAAGACAACACCTTGCTGCACCTTCAGTGGGCAATACAGCTCGTCGGCATGACTGTTAGGCACCTTCGTTGGGAGAAACGGCCCTTTGGGTACCTTCAGTGTGAAAAACAGCACGTTGGTGCACCTTTGGTGGGAAAATAGACCTCCGGCATGGTGGCTAGGAATCTTTGATGGGAAAAATAGCACGTTGATGCACCTTCGGTGGGAAAAACAACACCTTGGTGCACCTTTGGTTGGCAAAAAAGCCTGTTGGCATGGCCGTTAGGCATCTTTAATGCGTAAAATAGCCCATCAGCATGGTTGCTAGACACCTTCGATAGGAAAAACAGCACCTTGGGGTTCCTTTGGTGGGAAAAATAGCCTGTCGGCACGGCCATTATGCTCCTTCAGAGGGAAAAATAGCAGCTTGGTGCACCTTTGGTGGGTAAAACAGCACCTTAGTGCACCATCGGTGGGAAAAATAGCCCATCGGCACCGCCTTTAGGCATCTTTGGTGGGAAAAATAGCATGTTGATGCAAGTTCGATGGGCAAAACAGTCCGTCGGCATTGCCACCAGGCACCTTCGGTGGGAAAAACAACCTGTTGATATGACTGCTAGGCACCTTCGTTGGCATGGTCGCTAGGCAGCTTTGTGGGAAAAACTGCCCATTGGGCACCTTCCATGGGAAAAACAACACGTTGGTGCACCTTCGATGGGCAAAATCGCCTGTTGGTGCACCTTCGATACGAAAAAGCGCACCATGGTGCATCTTCAGTGGGTAAAACATCCTGTTTTCACGATCGCTTAGCCCCTTTCGTGGGAAAAACAACTCGATGGACAGCTTCGGTGGGAAAAATAGCATGTTGGTGCATCTTTTGTGGGCTAAACAGCCCATCGACACAACCGCTAGGCACCTTCGGGGGGAAAAGTAGCACCTCGGTGGGAAAAACAACCCATTAGCATAGCCGTTAGGCACCATCAGTGGGAGAAACAACCCTTTGAGCACCTTCGGTGGGAAAAACCGCACATTAGTGCACCATTAGTGGCCAAAACAACCAGTTAGCCTAGCCACTATGCACCTTCAGTGGGAAAAATAGCACCTTGGCGCACCTTTGGTGGGGAAAAACAACCCTTTGGGTACCTTTGGTGGGAAAAAAAGCCCGTTGGGCACCCTCGTCAGGGAAAACAACACCTAGGTGCACCTTTGGTTGGTAAAATAGCCTGTTAGCACGGTCGCTAGGCACCTATTTAAAAAACAACCCGTTGGCCACCTTTTGTGGGAAACATAGTACATTGGTACACCTTCGGCGGGCAAACTAGCACACTTGTATGGCCACCAGGCACATTCTGTGTGGGCACCATCGGTGGGAAAAATAGCACGTTGGTGCACCTTCAGTGGGTAAAATAGCTCATCGGCACGTCTGGTAAGCTCCTTCAGTAGGAAAAACAACACCTTGGTGCACATTCGGTGAGCAAAACAGCTTGTCAGCACGGCCCTTAGGCACCTTTGCTCGGAAAAACAGCACCTTGGTGCACCTTTGGTGGGCAAAACAACCCAATGATAAGGCTGTTAGGCCACCTTTGGTGTGAAAAATGGCCCGTTAGGTAGCTTCGGTGGGAAAAACAGCACGTTGGTGCACCTTTGGTGGGTAAAACAGCCCGTCGGCACGACCGCTAGGCACCTTCGGTGGGAAAAATAGCCCGTTGGTGCACCTTCAGTGGGAGAAACAGCCCGTTGGTGCACCTTCAGTAGGGAAAACAACACATCGGCCCTACTGCTAGGCACCTTTGGTAGGAAAAATAGTAGCCTCCTGCAAGTTCGGTAGGAAAAATAACTCGTCTGCACGGTCGCTACACACCTTCGGTGGGAAAAACAACACCTTGGTGCACCTTCGGTGGGAAAAACAGCACGTTGGTGCAACTTCGGTGGGCAAAACAGCCCGTTGGCACGACCACTAAGCATCTTCGATGGGAAAAACAAACCGTTGGCATGGTCGCTAGGCACCTTCGTGGGAAAAACTGCCCATTGGGCACCTTCTGTGGGAAAAACAACACGTTGGTCCACCTTCGGTGGGTAAAACCGCCCATTGGTGCACCTTTGATGTGAAAAACAGTACCATGGTGCACCTTCAATGGGTAAACATCCCGTTTTCACGATCGCTTGGCACCTTCGGTAGGAAAAACAACTCGATGGACAGCTTCAATGGGAAAAACAGCATGTTGGTGCATCTTTTATGGGCTAAATAGCCCATTGGCATGACCGCTAGGCACCTTTAGAGGGAAAAATAGTACCTTGGTTGGAAAAACAACCCATTAGCATAGTCGCTAGGCGACTTCAGTGGGAAAAACAACTCTTTGGGCACCTTCGGTGGGAAAAACCACATTTTGGTGCACCATCGGTGGCCAAAACAGTTCGTCGACTTGGCCGCTAGGCACCTTAGGTGGGAAAAACAACACCTTGGCGCACCTTTGGTGCGGAAAAACAATTCTTTGGGCACCTTCGGTGGGAAGAAAAGCCTGTTGAGCACCTTCGTCGGGCAAACAGCACCTTGGTGTGCCTTCTGTGGGTAAAATAACACGTCGACATGGTCACTAGGCACCTATTTAAAAAACAGCCCATTGGCCACCTTTGGTGGGAAACACAGTACGTTTGTACACCTTTTTCGGGCAAACCAGCATGCCTGCATGGCCACCAGGCACATTCGGTGTGGGCACCATCGGTGGGGAAAACAGCACGTTGGTGCACCTTTGGTGGGTAAAACAGCTCGTCGGCACGTCTGCTAGGCTCCTTTGGTGGGAAAAACAACACCTTGGTGCACCTTTGGAGGGCAAAACAGCAAGTCAACACGGCCCCTAGGCACCTTTGGTCATAAAAACAGCACCTTGATGCACCTATGGTGGGCAAACAGCCCAACGATACAGCCGCTAGGCACCTTTGGTGTGAAAAACGGCCCATTGGGTACCTTCAGTAGGAAAAACAGCACGATGGTGCACCTTTGGTGGACAAAACAGCTCGTCAACACGACTGCTAGGCACCTTTGGTGGGAAAAACAGCACGTTGGTGCACCTTCGGTGGGAGAAACAACCCGTTGGTGCACCTTCATTAGGTAAAACAACACATCGGCCCTACCGCTAGGCACCTTTGGTAGGAAAAACAACACCTTCCTGTAAGTTCGGTGGTAAAAACAACCCATCGGCACGGTCACTAAGCACCTTCGGTAGGAAAAACAGCACCTTGGTGCACCTTCGGTGGGAAAAACAGTCTGACGGCATAGCCTCTAGGGACCTTCGGTGCGAAAAATAGCCTATTGGGCACTTTCGGTCGGCAAAACAACCCATCAACACGGCCGCTAAGTGCCTTCAGTGGCAGAAATAGTTTGGTAGGATGGTCGCTAGGCACCTTCGTGGGAAAAATTACCCATTGGGCACCTTTGGTGGTAAAAACAGCACGTGGGTGCACCTTCGGTAGGAGAAATAGCCTGTTTGTGCACCTTTGGTGGGAGAAACAACACATTGGTCCACCTTCGGTGGGAAAAAGAGCACATCGACACTACCACTAGGCACCTTTGGTGGGAAAAACAGCTCCTTGCTGCACCTTCGATGGGCAAAACAACCAGTCAACACGGCGGCTATGCACCTTTGGTGGGAAAAACTACTCCTTGGTGCACCTTTGCTCATTAGGCACCTTCGGTAGGAAAAATAGCACCTTGGTGCTCCTTCTGTGAGCAAAATAACCTGTCTGCATGGCCACTAGGCACCTTCATTGGGAAAAACAGCTCGTTGGGCTCCTTCAGTGGGAAAAACAGCACTTTGGTGCATCTTTAGTGGGCAAAACAACCCGTCGGCATGGTCGTTAGGCACCTTCGGTGGGAAAAATAGCACCTTCGGTGGGCAAAACAGCCCCTCGACACTTTGGTGCACCTTTGGTGGGAAAAGCAGCCCGTTAGGCAGCTTTGGTGGGAAAAACAGCACATTGGTGGGCCCTTGGTGGGCAAAACAACCCGTCACTATTCTGGCTAGGGATCTTCGATGTGACAAACAGCTCCATGGTGCACCTTCGATGGATAAAACAGCCAGTTTTCATGATTACTTGCCGATTTTCAAGATCGCTTGGCACCTTAGGTGGGAGAAATAGCTTGATGGACACCTTTAGATGGAAAAATAACACGTTGGTTCACTTTTTGTGGGCAAAATAGCCCGTCGGCACAACCGTTAAGCAACTTTGGTGGGAAGAATAGCACATTGGTGCAGCTTTGGTAGGAAAAACATTCCGTCAGCATGGCCACTAGGCACCTTGGGTGGGAAAAATAGTACCTCGGTTCACCTTTAGTGGGAAAAACAACCCACCGGGCACCTTCAGCGGGGAAAACAGTACCTTAGTGCACCTTCGGTGGACAAAATAGCACATAAGCACGAATGGTAGACAGTTTCGGTGGGAAAAACAACAACTTTTGTGCATCTTCGGTGGGCAAAACAGCCCGTTGCGCACCTTCGGTGGAAAAAAACAGCCCATTGGGCACCTTCAATTGAAAAAACAGCATGTTGGTGCACCTTTGATGGGCAAAACAGCCCGTCGGTATGGCCGCTAGGCTCCTTTGGTGGGAAAAACAGCCTGGAGGCATAGCGCTAGGCACCTTCATGGGAAAAACTGCCCACTGGGCACCTTTGGTGGGAAAAACAGCACGTTGGTGCACCTTTGGTGGGAGAAACAGCCCATTGGTGCACCTTCGGTGGGAGAAACAGCACGTTGGTGCACCTTTGGTGGGCAAAACAGCACATCGGCATGACCTCTTGGCATCTTGGGTGGGGAAAACAACACCTTGCTGCACATTCGGTGAGCGAAACAACCTGTTGGCATGGTCGCTATTCACCTTCAATAGAAAAAACAGCACCTTGGTGCACCTTCGGTGGGCAAAACAGTCTGACGGCACGGTCGCTAGGCAACTTTGATGTGAAAAACAGCCCATTGGGCACCTTCATTGGGCAAAACAGCCTATCGACACGGTCACTAGGCACCTTCGATGGGAGAAATAGCCTGATGGAACAGTTGGTAGGCACCTTCGTTGGAAAAACTACCCATTAGGCACCTTCGATGGGAAGAATAGCACGTTGGTGCACCTTCGGTGGGAGAAACAGCCCATTGGCATATCTTTGGTAAGAGAAAGAGCAAGTTGCTGCACCTTCGGTGGGCAAAATAGTATGTCGGCAGAACTGCTAGGCACCTTCGATGGCAAAAATAGCACCTTGCTGTACCTTTGGTGGGCAAAACAACCCGTCGGCATGGCTACTAGACACCTTCCAGGGGAAAAGTACTCCTTGGTGCACCTTCGACTGCTAGGCACCTTTAGTGGGAAAAATAGCATCTTGATGCTTCTTCGGTGGGCAAAACAGACCGTCTACATGGCCACTAGGCACATTCGTTGGGAAAAACAACTCGTTACTAGACCTTTGGTGGAGAAAATAGCTTGTCGACATGGCTGCAAGGAACCTTAAGTGGGAAAAACAACACCTTGGTACACCTTCGTTGGGAGAAGCTGCCTGTTAGCACAATTGTTAGGCACCTTCGATAGGAAAAACAACACGATGGGCACCTTTGGTAGGAAAAACATTATGTTGGTGCACCTTCGGTGGGCAAAATAGCCTCTCGGTAAGGCCGCTAGCCACCTAAGGTGGGAAAAACAACCTATTAGGCACCTTTTGTGAGAAAAATAGCACGTTGTTGGGCCTTCGGTGGGCAAAACAACTCGTCACCACGTCAGTTAGGGACCTTCGATGTGAAAAACAACACCATGGTGCACCTTCGATGGGTAAAGCATCCCGTTTTCACGATCGCTTGGACACCTTTGGAGGGAAAAATAGCACGTTGGTGCACTTTTTGTGGGCAACACAGCCCTTTAGCACAGTCGTTAGGCACCTTTTGTGGGAAAAACAGCACGGTGGTGCACATTTGGTGGGGAAAATGGCTCGTTGGCATGGCCACTGGGCACTTTGGTGGAAAAAATAGCACCTCGGTGCACCATCGGTGCATAAAACAACCCATTAGGCACCTTCTGCGGGAAAAACAACACCTTGGTGCTCATTTGGTGGCAAAATAGCCCGTCAGCACGGCTGCTAGGCATGTTTGGTTGGAAAAACAACTTTGTGCACCTTCGGTGGGGGAAACAGCCTATTGGGCACCTTCGGTGGAAAAAACAACCCTTCAGAGGGCAAAATAGCCCATCGGCACACTCGCTTGGCAACTTTGGTGGGAGAAACAACCCGTTGGGCATCTTCGGTGGGAAAAACATCACGTCGGTGCACCTTCGGTGGGCAAAACAGCTCATCAGCACAGGCAATAGGCACATTTGGTGGGAAAAACAACCTATTGGGCACCTTTCGTGGGAAAAACAGTACCTTGGTGCACCTTCGGTTGGTAAAACAGTCCATCGACACGGTTGCTAGGCACCTTCGGTGGGAAAAATAGCACCATGGTGCACCTTCGATGGGCAAAACAGCCAGTCAGCATGTCCACTAAGCTCCTTTGGTGGGAAAAACAGCACCTTAATGCACCTTTAGTGGGCAAATTAGCACCTTAGTGCACCATCGGTGGGTAAAATAGCCTGTCGGCACTGCCTTTAGACACATTTGGTGGGAAAAACAACACGTTGGTGTACCTTCGGTGGGCCTGTTAACATAGCCACCAAGCACCTTCTTTGGGAAAAACAGCATTTTGGTGCACCTTTGGTAGGCAAAACAACACTTTAGCGCACTATGGTGGGAAAAACAGCCCAACAACATGACCTTTAGGCACCTCCGATGGGAAATACTGTTAGTAGTGGGCCCTAGGCCAATGGACATATGTGACTTTTGTACTAACATTCTGACTTATTAATAATATATCATGAGGTATTCTTTTTTATATGCATTTGTATTATTTACAAAATGTGATTTACATTCCATGAATAGCATTAGGTTTATGTCATCAAGTATGTGACTTCATAGTAAATAGCGTTATTATGCCATTCTAAAATGTCCCTGGTATCATTATTGGTGGAACAATAATGAATTAAGGCTAGTATGTGTTTTTGATTGATGATCACGTTTTGCTGATCATAGATATGAGTTATCAATTCAGATACATAGATATATGTTAGAGAACATATATTGGACAGATCCACAGAGAGAACACTACATGGTTTTATGTCATTAGTGATTCTCAATATGGTTTGACTTTAGTCCTTTGACCTAAAGTCATTATGGTTCCCTACATGAGGAATTCAATGTTTTGATATTAGACTACGTTATCTTTAACCGGATAATAAGTAGTCTTATGTTGGACATTAAATCAATCATGCGAAGGGATGTGAATGACGTAGATGGGATTTGTACCTCTCTTAAATGAGAGAGATATCAATTGGGCCTCTTGACAAGTATGACTGAAGAAATTCATGGCCATGCTCAAATGAATTGATGAGGAATCATCAATGTCATTTATTATAGTCAGTCAACTTGGCAAGTAAGAAACTAAGATTAATCAAAGGTTAACATGTACCATGCCTTGTGAATAATCTTGATATCGTGTTACAAAGGGACTGAGTTTATAACCAAGGTTACAGGTTAAATCAGATTATCGAACCTCATTTGATTTAGGTAGTCATAATGTCTTACTAGAGGCCACTTATGACTTATGGGCCTTGAAGTGTGATCAAGCGCATTGCCAACATCAAATGAGCCTACAGGGTCGCACACAGAAAGTGATGTGATCTTGGCTTATTTTCTTGGGCCTAATTTATTAGGCACTCAATAAATATATGTGGATATATTTATTAGGCTAGACTAAATTAAGTTGTCGGGCTTTTATTATATAAGATATAATATGGGCCGAAACTTATTGGACTTATATAATCCTAATAGGTTTAGGATTATGATATTCTTATTCCTAAAAGGAATAGGGATTAGGGTTTTTCTATCAATAGAGAACTTATGTCTCATTAGACATGACACAAAAACCCTAGCCACCTAAAAAACCTAGCCATTCATTCTTCTTCCAAGAGAAATATTAGTGCAGCAGTCTAAAGTGTTTTGAACGTGCTAGCACACATTGGCCACTGCTGGATCGTTCATCTTTGTGTGGATACCGGTAAAGAACATTTTGTGTGTTGCAACGTCTACAGATCTGAAAAATAGAAATCAATCCACAGCAAGAGGTAATTTCGTACTAATATAAATTTTCTGATTATACTTCTTGTTGTAGTATGGTCCATTCTGCTGTGTATTGTGAATACTCGGGCCATAGGTGATCCAATAAAAACAGCACGTTGGTGCACCTTCGGTGGGCAAAACATGCCTTCGACATGGCCACCAGGCACCTTCGGTGGGAAAAAAGACACCTTGGTGCACCTTCGGTGGGAAAAAAGACACCTTGGTGCACCTTCGGTGGGAAAAGTAACCCATTGGAAAGGCCGCTAGGCGCATTCGATGGGAACAACAGCCCGTTGGACACCTTCGGTACGAAAAACAACAATTTGGTGCACCTTTGGTGGGCAAAATAGCTCCTTAGCATGGCTGTTAGGCAACTTCGGTGGGCAAAATAGCCTGTTGGGCATCTTCGGTGGGAAAAACAGCCCATCGACATGGCCATTAGGCACTTTCGGTTGGAAAAATAGCACCTTCAGAGGGAAAAACATCCCATCAGCACGATCGCTAGGCACCTTTTATGGGGAAAACAACACCTTCGTCTACCTTCAGTGGGCAAAATAACCCATTGGCACGGTCGCTAGGCACCTTCGGTGGGGGAAACAACCTGTTGGGCACCTTCAGTGATAAAAAAAGCATGTTGGTGCAACTTCAGTAGGCAAAACAGCTAGCCAGCATGGCAGTTAGGCACCTTCATTACAAAAAATAGCTCCTTGGTGCATCTTCGGTGGGAAAAACAACCTGTTGGGCACCTTCAGTGGGAAAAACAGCACCTTGGTGCACCTTTGGTGGGAAAAACATCTTGTCAGCATAGCCACTAGGAACCTTCGATGGGAAAAATAGCACCTTGATCTACCTTCGGTAGGAAAAACAGCCCATCGGCATGATCGCTAGACACCTTTGGTAGGAGAAACAACCTGTTAGGAACCTTCAATGGTAAAAGCAACACATTGATGCAACTTTGGTGGGCAAACAGCCCGTCAGCACGGCAGCTAGGCACCTTTAGTACAAAAAATAACACTTTGGTGGGAAAAACATCCTATCAGCACAGCCGATAGGCACTTTCGGTGGGCAAAATAGCCCATCCGCAGGATCGCTAGGCATCTTCGATTAGAGAAACAACTCATTGCGCATCTTCAATGGGAAAAACACAACCTTGGTGCCCCTTCGGTGGGCAAAACAACCCATCGATACAGCGGCAAGGCACCTGCGGTGGGAAAAACAGCACCTTGGTGCACCTTCGATGGGCAAAACAGCCTATCGGCATAGCCGCTGGGCCCCTTCAATGGGAAAATAGCACGTTGATGCAGCTTCGGTGGGAAAAAGAGGTCGTCGACACGATTGCTAAGCACATTTGGTGGGAAAAATAGCCTTTTGGGCACCTTTAATGGGAAAAAAGCAACTTGGTGCACCTTCGGTAGGCAAAACAGCCCGACGACATGGTCACTACGCACCTTTGGTGGAAAAAATAGCACCTTGGTGAACCTTTGATGGGCAAAATAGCCCATCGGCATAGTCGCTGGGCCCCTTTAGAGGGAAAAATAACATGTTGGTACACCATCGGTGGGCAAAATAGCCCGTCGGCATGTGCACTAGGCACCTTCGGTGGGAAAGACAGCATGTTGGTTCACCTTCAGTGGGTAAAATAGCCCGTCAGCACAGCCGGTAGGCACCTTCATTGGGAAAATAGCTCGTTGGTGCATCTTTAGTGGACAAACAGGCACGTCTGCATGACTGCTAGGGACATTCGTTGGGAAAAACAGCCTGTTGGGCACTTTCGGTGGGAAAAACAACACATTGCTGAACCTTCGGTTGGAAAAACAGCCCATTGGCACGGCAGCTAGGCACCGTCAGCCCAAAAAAAGCACCTTGATGTTCCTTAGGTGAGCAAAGCAGCCATCGGAACGACCGCTAGGCACCTTCGTTGTGAAAAGTAACTCCTAGGTTCACCTTCGGTGGGTAAAAAAGCTCGTCAGCACAGCCGCTAGGCACATTCGGTGGGAAAAAAAACTAGTTGGACACCTTTGGTGGGAAAAACAGCACCTTACTACACCTTCGGTGGAAAATAGCCCGTCGGCGGGGCCGCAAGGCACCTTCGGTAGGAAAAACAACACGTTGGTACACCTTCGTTGGGTAAAACAGCCAGTCAACATGGCTACTAGGCACCTTCAGTGCGAAAAAAAGCTTGTTGGGCACCTTCGGTGGGAAAAACATCACCTTGGTGCACCTTTGGTCAGAAAAATAGCCTGTCGGTTCGGCCGCTGGGCACATTCGATGGGAAAAACAACTCATTTGGCACCTTAGGTGGGAAAAACATGTTGATGCACCTTCGGTGAGCAAAATAGCCCATCGACACAGCCGCTAGGCACCTTTGGTGGGAAAACAGGCCGTTGGGCACCTTTAGTGGGAAAAATAGCACAGTGGTGCACCATCGGTGGGAAAAGCAGCCTGTCGACATGGGCGCTAGGCACCTTCGGTGGGCAAAACAGCACCTTGTTGTACCTTTGGTGGGAAAAATAGCCTGTTAAAATGGGCACTAAGCACCTTCAGTGTGAAAAATAGCTGTTGGCCAGCTTTAGTAAGAAAAATAGAAAATTGGTGCACCTTCGATGGGGAAAATAGGTCGTCAGCAAGAGCGCTAGGCACCTTCAGTGTGTAATAGAGCACGTCCACACGGCCGCTAGGCACATTCGGTAGGAAAAACAGCTCGTTGGGCACGTTCGCTGGGACAAACATCATGTTGATGCACCATTGGTGGGCAAAGCAGCCTATTAGCATGGCCACTAGGCACCATCTGTGAAAAAAAAACACCTTGATGGGTCTTCGGTGGGAAAGTAGCCCGCCAAGATGGCCGACAGGCACCTTTGTTGAGAGAAACAGCTCGTTCGTGCACCTTCGGTGGGCAAAACAGCCCATCAGCATGGCTGCTAGGCACATTCGGTGGGAAAACCTTTGGGCACCTTCTATAGGAAAAAAAACACCTGGGTGCATTTTCAGTGGAAAAACAGCCTGCGGGCACGGTCGCTGCTATTCTCCTTTGGTGGGAAAAACAACACCTTCTTTAGGAAAAATAGCTAGTTGGCATGGTCGGTAGGTACCTTCGGTGGGAAAAATAGCTTATTAGGCACCTTTTGTGGAAAAACAGCCCCTTGGTTTACCTTCGGTGGGCAAAACAACCCATCGGCTCGACCTCTAGGTACCTTCGATGGAAAAATAGCCGTTGGGCAATTTCGGTGGGAAAAACAGCATGTTGGTGAACCTTAGGTAGTCAAAACAGCCCGTTGGTGGGAAAAACAACCCGTTGGGGCATGTTGGTTGACCTTTGGTGGGAAAAACAGCCTTCCGACATGGCCGCTAGGCACCATTGGTAGGAAAAACAGTACCTTGGTGCACCTTTGTTTGGTAAAATAGCCAGTCACATGGCCACTAGGCACCATTGCCGGGAAAAATAACCCGTTGGGCACCTTCGGAAGGAAAAACATTAAGTTGGTACACCTTCGGTGGGCAAAATAGCCTGTCAACATAGACGCTAAGCACCTTCAGTGGGAGAAACAAAACCTTAGTGCACCTTCCGTGGGAAGAACAGCCTGTTGGCACCTTTGTGCATCTTAGATGGGTAAAATAGCCTATCAGCACAACCACTAGGCACCTTCGGTGGGAAAACAGACTCTTGGACACTTTCAGTGGGAAAAATAGCATGTTGGTGCACCTTGAGTTAGTAAAACAGCTCGTCGACATGGCCGCTAGCCACCTTTGGTGGGAAAAATAGCTCGTTAGGCACCTTCGGTCAGAGAAACAGCATGTTGGTGCACCTTTTGTGGAAAAAGAGCCCAACGACACAGCCACTAGGCACCTTCGATGGGAAAATAGCCCATTGCTCACCTTCAGTGGGGAAAAGAACACGTTGGTGCAGCATCGATGGGCAAAACAACCAGTCAGCACGGCCGCTAGGCACCTTCAGTTGGAAAAATAGCCTGTTGGCACCTTCAGTGTGAAAAACAACACGTTAGGCACCTTCGGCGGGAAAAACAACAAGTTGATGCACCTTCGGTGGGCAAAATAACCCATTAACACAGATGCTCGGCACCTTCGGTGGGAAAAAAAATCTTAGTGCACCTTCGGTAGGAAGAATAGCCCGTTGGCAAGGCCACTAGACACCTTCGAGCACCTTCGTTGGGCAAAATAGCCAGTTGGCATGGCCGGTAGCCACCTTCAGTGGGAAAAATAGCTTGTTAGGCATCTTCCATGGAAAAACAGCTCCTTGGTTCACCTTCGGTGGGCAAAACAGCCCATCAGCTTGACCGCTAGGCACCTTCTGTGGAAAAAAAAGATGTTGGGCAGTTTCGGTGGAAAAAACAGCATATTGGTGATCTTTAGGTGGGCAAAACAACCCGTTGGTGGGAAAAACAACCCGTTAGGTCATGTTGGTGCACCTTTGGTGGGTAAAACAGCCTGTTGATATGGCCACTAGGCACCATTGGTCGGAAAAAAGTACCTTGATGCACCTTTGTTTGGTAAAATAGTCCGTCGCATGGCCGCTAGGGACCGTTGATAGGAAAAATAGACCATTGGGAGCCTTCGGTGGGAAAAACATCAAGTTGGTACACCTTCGGTGGGCAAAACAACCCGTCAACATAGACGCTAGGAACCTTCGGTGGGAGAAACAAAACCTTAGGGCACTTGTGGTGCGAAGAATAGCCCGTTGACGAGGCCATTAGGCACCTTTGTAAACTCGTTGGGCACCATTAGTGGGAAAAATTGCACCTTTGTGCACCTTCGATGGGCAAAATAACCTGCCAGCATAGCCATTAGGTACCTTCGGTGGGAAAACAGCCCCTTGGACACGTTCGGTGGGAAAAATAGCATGTTGGTGCACTTTGAGTTGGTAAAATAGCCCGTCAGCATGACCGTTAGCCACCTTCGGTGGGACAAACAGCCCGTTGGGCATCTTCGGTCGAAGAAATAGCAAGTTGGCGCACCTTTTGTGGGCAAAAGAGCTCGATGTCACAGCCGCTAGGCACCCTTAATGGGAAAAATAGCCCGTTGGGCACCTTCAGTGAGAAAAACAGCACGTTGATGCACCATCGGTGGGTAAAACAGCCTGTCAGCACGGCAGCTAGGCACCTCTAGTGGCAAAAATAACCCATTGATAACTTGAGTGGGAAAAACAACATGTTAGGCACCTTCGGTGGGAAAAACAATAAGTTGGTGCACCTTCAATGGGCAAAATAGCCTGTCAACACGGATGCTAGGCACCTTCGGTGGGAGAAACAAAACCTTAGTGCACCTTCGTTGGGAAGAACAGCTCGTTGGCAAGGCCACTAGGCACCTTCAGAGGGAAAAACAGCTCGTTGGGCAACTTCAGTGGGAGAAAAGTAACTTCGCGCACCTTTGGGTGTCAAAACAGCCTATCAACATGGCAGCTAGGCACCTTCGATGGAAAAAACAACCCATTAGGCACCTTTGGTGGGCAAAACAGCACATCGGCACGACCGCTAGGCACCTTTGGTTGGAAAAAAAGTTCGTAGGGCACCTTCAATGGGAAAAACAGCACGTTGGTGCACATTTGGTGGGTAAAATAAACCGTCGACATGGTCGCTAGGCACCATTGGTGGGAAAAACAGCACCTTAGTGCACCTTCGTTGGGCAAAACAACCACTCGGCATGGCTGCCAGGCACCTTTGGTGGGAAAAACAACCCATTGGGGACCTTCGGTGGGGAAAAAGCACGCTCGTGCACATTCAGTGGGCAAAAAAACCCATTGGCATGGCCGCTAGGCATCTTCGGTGGGAAAAACAACACCTTGGTGCACCTTCGTAGGGCAAAACAGGCCATCGACAGGCCGGCTAGGCACCTTCGGTGGGAGAAATAGTACCTTGGTGCACCTTCAGGGGGCAAAACAGCCTGTCGACACGGTCGCTAGGTAGCTTCGGTGGGAAAATAGCACGTTTGGCAACTTCGGTAGGAAAAAATAGCACGTTGGTGCACCTTTGGTGGGCAATGCAGCCCGTCAGCAAGATCGCTAGGCACCTTTGATAAAAACAGCACCTTGGTGCACCTTCAGTGGGCAAAGCAGCCCATCAATACGACTGTTAGGTACCTTCGGTCAGAAAAACAACCCGTTGGGCATCTTAGGTGGGAAAAATAGCCCGTTGGTGCACCTTCTATGGACAACACAACCTGTTGGAATGGTCGCTAGGCACCTTCAGTGGGAAAAAATACCCCGTTGGGAACCTTCGGTTGCAAAAACAACAAGTTGATGCAACTTTGGTGGGCAAAACAGCCCGTTAGCACGGCTGGTAGGGACCTTCGGTGGGAAAAATGGCCCGTTGGATGCCTTCGGTAGGAAAAACAGCTCATTGGTGCACCTTTGGTTGGCAAAATAGCCAGTCAGCATGGTCTCTAGGAACCTTCGTTTGGAAAAACAGCCCGTTTGGCACCTTCAGTGGGAAAAATAGAAAGTTGATGCACCTTTGGTGGGCAAAATAGCCCGTTGGCACGACTGCTAGGGACCTTTGGACGAAAAAAGAACCCGTTTGACACCATCGGTGGGAGAAACGGCTCGTTGGTGCACCTTCGGTGGGAAAAATAGCCGTTGGCACGGCCGCTAGGTAACATCGGTGGGAAAAGCAGCACCTTGGTGCATCTATATTTGGAAAAACAGCAAGCTACTGCACCTTTGGTTGTTAAAACAACCAATCAGTATGGCCACTAGGGACCTTCGATGGGAAAAATAGCTTATTGGGCACTTTCGGTGGGAAAAATAGCACATTGGTGCACCTTTGTTGGGCAAAACAGCCAGTCAGCACTGGCCGCTAGGTAGCATCGGGGGGAAAAGCAGCACCTTGGTGCACCTTTGTTTGGCAAAATAGCTCGTCAGCACAGCCGCTAGGCACCTTTTATGGGGAAAACAGCTAGTTGGGCAACTTCGGCTGGAAAAATAACAAGTGGGTGTGCCTTCGGTGGGTAAAACAGCACGTCAATACTGCCATGAGGCACCTTCGATTGGAAAAATAGAACTTTGGTTCACCTTTAGTGAGTGGGGAAAATTGCCTATCGGGATGGCCGTTAGGCACCTTCAGCCAAAAAATAGTCCGTTGGGCACCTACGGTGGGAAAATAGAAGGTTGGCGTACCTTTGGTAGGAAAAATAGCCCATTGGCACGGTCGTTAGGCACCTTTGGTGGAAAATTTGCTCGTTGGGCACCATCGGTGGGAAAAACAATCCATTGGGCACCTTCAGTGGGAAAAATAGAATGTTGGTCTACCATCAGTAGGAAAAACAGCAACTTGGTGCATCTTCGTTGGGCAAAATAGCCCGTCGACAGAGTCGCCAGGCACCTTCGGTAGGAAAAACAGCTCGTTCGACACCTTCGGTGGGAAAAATAACATTTTGGTGCACCTTCAGTGGGCAAAACAGCTTATTAGCATGGCCGCTAGGCACCTTCAGTGGGAAAACAACATCTTGGTATGCCTTTGTTGGGAAAAATAGGACATCAGCAAGGAAGCTAGGCACCTTTGATGGGAGAAACAACACGTTGGTGCACCACAAGGTGGAAAAACAGTTCGTTGGCACGGTCGCTAAGCCGCTTCGGTAGGAGAAACAACACATTTGGCAACTTCGGAGTGAAAAATAGCACATTGGTGCACCTTTGATGGGCAATGCAGCCCGTCGGCAAGGCTGCTTGGCACCTTCGGTGGGAAAAATAACACCATGGTGCACATTCAGTGGGCAAAGCAGTTCGTAAATACGACCACTAGGCATCTTCGGTCGAAAAAATAGCCCGTTGGGCACCTTAGGAGGGAAAAACAGCCCGTTGGTGCACCTACTATGGGCAAAACAACTAGTGGACATGGTCGTTAGGCACCTTCGGTAGGAAAAAATACCCTGTTGGGAACCTTCGGTAGGAAAAACAACAAGTTGGTGCACCTTTGGTGGGCAAAACATCCCGTCGGCACGACTATTAGGCACCTTTGTTGGGAAAAACAGCCCGTTGGACACCTTCGGTGGGAAAAATAGCACATTGATGCACCTTTGGTGGGCAAAACAGCCTGTCGGCATAGCCTCTAAGCACCTTCATTTGGAAAAACAACCTGTTGGGCACCTTCGGTGGGAAAACTAGAAAGTTGGTGCACCATCGGTGGGCAAAATTTCCTGTTGGCACGACGCTAGGGACCTTTGGTAGGAAAAATGGCCCATTTGACACCATCGGTGGGAAAAATAGCAGACTGGTGCACATTTGGTGGGGGAAACAGCCCATTGGCGCGACCGCTAGGCAACGTCGGTAGAAAAAACAGCAACTTGGTGCATCTTCGTTGGGAAAAACAGCCCGTCGACAGAGTCGCCAGGCACCTTCGGTAGGAAAAACAGCTCGTTCGACACCTTCGGTGGGAAAAATAACATTTTGGTGCACCTTCAGTGGGCAAAACAGCTTATTAGCATGGCCGCTAGGCACCTTCAGTGGGAAAACAACATCTTGGTATGCCTTTGTTGGGAAAAATAGGACATCAGCAAGGAAGCTAGGCACCTTTGATGGGAGAAACAACACGTTGGTGCACCACAAGGTGGAAAAACAGTTCGTTGGCACGGTCGCTAAGCCGCTTCGGTAGGAGAAACAACACATTTGGCAACTTCGGAGTGAAAAATAGCACATTGGTGCACCTTTGATGGGCAATGCAGCCCGTCGGCAAGGCTGCTTGGCACCTTCGGTGGGAAAAATAACACCATGGTGCACATTCAGTGGGCAAAGCAGTTCGTAAATACGACCACTAGGCATCTTCGGTCGAAAAAATAGCCCGTTGGGCACCTTAGGAGGGAAAAACAGCCCGTTGGTGCACCTACTATGGGCAAAACAACTAGTGGACATGGTCGTTAGGCACCTTCGGTAGGAAAAAATACCCTGTTGGGAACCTTCGGTAGGAAAAACAACAAGTTGGTGCACCTTTGGTGGGCAAAACATCCCGTCGGCACGACTATTAGGCACCTTTGTTGGGAAAAACAGCCCGTTGGACACCTTCGGTGGGAAAAATAGCACATTGATGCACCTTTGGTGGGCAAAACAGCCTGTCGGCATAGCCTCTAAGCACCTTCATTTGGAAAAACAACCTGTTGGGCACCTTCGGTGGGAAAACTAGAAAGTTGGTGCACCATCGGTGGGCAAAATTTCCTGTTGGCACGACGCTAGGGACCTTTGGTAGGAAAAATGGCCCATTTGACACCATCGGTGGGAAAAATAGCAGACTGGTGCACATTTGGTGGGGGAAACAGCCCATTGGCGCGACCGCTAGGCAACGTCGGTAGAAAAAACAGCAGCTTGGTGCATCTTCGTTGGGAAAAACAGCAAGATGGTGCACCTTCGGTAGGCAAAATAGCTAGTCAGCACTGGCCGCTAGGCAGTATTGGGGGGAAAAATAGCTCCTTGCTGCACCTTTGTTTGGAAAAATAGCTCGTCGGGCATGGCCACTAGGCACCTTCTGTGGGAAAAACAGCCCATTGGATACCGTCGGCAGGAAAAATAACAAGTGGGTGCGCCTTCGGTGGGTAAAACAGCATGTCAGTACTGCCACTAGGCACCTTCGATGGGAAAAATAGAACTTTGGTTCACCTTCAGTGGGGAAAATTGCCAATCGGCATGGCCGCTAGGCACCTTCGGCCAAAAAAATAGCCCATTGGGCACCTTTAGTGGGAAAACAGATGGTTTGTGCACCTCCGGTAGGAAGAACAGCCTGTTGGCGTGGGCATTAGGCACCTTTGGTGGAAAATATAGCCCGTTGGGCACCATTAGTGGGAAAAACAGAATGTTGGTGTACCTTTGGTGGGCAAAACAGCCTGTTGGAAAGGCCACTAGGCACCTTTGGGAAAAATAGTACAATGGGCATCTTCAATGGGAAAAACAGCACATTGGTCCACCATCGGTAGGAAAAGCAGCAGGTTGGTGCACCTTCGTTGGGAAAAACAGCCCGTCGACACGGCTACTAGGCACCTTTGGTAGGAAAAACAACTCGTTGGACACATTCGGTGGGAAAATAGCACTTTGGTGCACCTTCGGTGGGCAAAACAGACCATTGTCACGGCTGCTAGGCACCTTCGGTGGGAAAAACAACACCTTGGTGCACTTTCGTTGGGCAAAACAGCCCATTGGCACGGCCGTTAGGCACGTTCGGCGGGAAAAATAGCACCTTGGTGCACCAACCCATTGACATGGCGGCTAGGTGCCTTTCGTAGGAAAAATAGCTCGTTCAGTAACTTTGGTGGGAAAAACAGCAAGTTGGTGCACCTTCAGTGGGAAAAATTGTCCATCGGCGAGGCCATTGGGCACCTTTGGTGGGAAAAACATCACCTTAGTGCACCTTCAGTGGTCAAAGTTGTCCATCGGTGAGGCGACTAGGCACCTTCGATGGGGAAGACATCACCTTAATGCTTCTTTAGTAGGCAAAACAGCCCGTCGGCACGGCTACTAGGGACCATTGGTCAGAAAGGCAACCCATTGGGCACCTTCGGTGGGAAAAATAGCATGTTGGTTTATCTTTGGTAGGCAAAATAGCCTATCAGCATGGTCGGTAGGCACCATCGGTGGGAAAAACAACACCTTGATGCACCTTTGTCTGGCAAAATAGCCAATCGGCATGGCCACTAGGCACCATTGGTGGGAAAAATAGCATGTTAGGCACCTTTGGTAGGAAAAACATCATGTTGGTGCACCTTTGGTGGACAAAACAGCCAGTTAACAAGGACGCTAGGCACCTTCGGTGGGAGAAATGAAACCTTAGTACACCTTCAGTGGGAAGGACAACCTGTTGGCAAGGCCTTTAGGAACCTTCGGAGGGAAAAACAACCCGTTGCGCACCTTCATGCACCTTTGATGGGTAAAACATCCTGTCAGCATGGCCACTAGGCACCTTTGGTGGGAAAAACAGCCCCTTGGACATGTTCGGTAGGAAAAATAGCACGTTGGTGCACCTTGAGTGGGCAGAACAGCTCGTCAACATGGCCGCTAGCTACCTTCAGTGGGAAAAATAACCCGTTGGGCACCTTCTGTGGGAGGAAAAAGCAGGTTGGTGCACCTTTTGTGGGAACAACAGCCCGGCGGCACAGCCGCTAGGCACCTTTAGTGGGAAAAATAGCCTAGGAAAAACAACACGTTGGTGCACCATCGGTGGGCAAAAATAGCCCTTCGGCATGGCCACTAGGCACCTTTAGTGAGAAAAATAGCTTGTTGGCAACTTCAGTGGGAAAAACAACATGTTAGGCACCTTCAGTGAGAAAAAAAGTAGGTGCACCTTCGGTGGGCAAAACAGCCTGTCAACACAGATGCTAGGCACCTTCGGTGTGAGAAACAAAACCTTAGTGCACCTTCGGTGGGAAAAACAGCCTGTTGGCAAGGTGACTAGGCACCTTCTGTTAGAAAAAGAGCCTATTGGTCACCTTCGATGGGAAAAATAGCACCTTTGGTGGGCAAAACAGCCAGTCGACATGGCAACTAGACACCTTCGGTGGGAAAAACAACCCATTGGGCACATTTGGTGGGCAAAACAGCCCTCTAGTATGGGCGCTGGGTACTTTCGGCGGGAAAATCAGCACCTTGGTGCCC